>CAUYRT010016551.1:0-72186 GCA_963574885.1 Lepilemur ruficaudatus | reverse complement strand
TAACCAGAATACACAAAGAACTCAAACAATCAGCAAGAAAAAATTAAACAACCCCATTAAAAAGTGGGCAAAGGACATGAATAGAAGCTTCTCAAAAGAAGATAGACTAATAATCAATAAACATACAAAGAAAGGCTCAACGGTCACTAATCATTAGAGAAATGCAAATCAAAACCACAATGAAATATCACCTAACCCCAGTGAGAATGGATCTTATCAAAAAGTCCCAAAACACAGTAGATCTACTTGTATCTCTTTGAGGTATCTCCATATTGCTTTCCACAGAGGTTGTACTAGTTTGCAGTCCCACCAGCAGTGTAGGAGTGTTCCTATCTCTCCGCATCCATGACAACATTTATTGTTTTGGGACTTTTTGATAAATGCCATTCTCACTGGAGATATGTGGTATCTCATTATGGTTTTGATTTGCATTTCCCTGATGATTAGAAATGTTGAGCATTTTTTCATATGTTTGTTGGCCATTATTCTGTCTTCTTTTGAAAAGTTTCTGTTCATGTCCTTCGCCCAGCACTGTCTGGGGCATGGACACGCTTGAAGCTCTGGCTTGGGGGAGGAGCAAGGAAAATATACATAACCTAAACATTTGTTCCCCCATAATATGCTTAAATAAAAAAAAAATAAATAAATAAATAAATAAAACACACTATAAAGTTGGGAATAATGGAGAAATAAAATTTAAAATAGTTTAAAAGAAAAAAAGTCACAAAACAATAGATGCTGACATGGGTGCAGAGAGAAAGGAATACTTATACACTGTTGGCTACAAATTAGTGCAACCTCTATGGAAAATAGTATGGCGATTCCTCAAAGAACTAAAGGTAGACTTACCATTTGATCCAGTAATCCCACTACTGGGTATTTACCCAAAGGAAAAAAGTCATTTTATCAAAAAGACACTTGCACCAGAATGTGAGGGGATGGAAAAGTGTCTTCTTGGAGAAGATGAGAGATTCCTCTTCTGATGGCCTCCTGAGAGGAAGGAAGAACAGGAGAGGAGAGGTAGGCCAGGGTGAATCAGAGCCGCACTCACTTCCTGTCTCTGTCCTGCCTTTGTTACCTGGGGTCCAGCCCAAGTTTGAAATCGCCAACAGTAAAGAAAAGTCTGAATTTGTGAGAATACAGATAACAGGTTTGTGGATATTTCCACACTGATTTTAAGGCAGGATATTTTATAAATATTATGAGAGGAATAACATGTTGGTCATAGTTTGTAAACCATAGCAAATGCTCATATTATCCTCTCTAGAGACCATATAGACAAACCTACATATATTTTGAAGGCTTCTATAGAAATATAATTAATATTAATTTAATATCTGGTTAAAATATTGAACACTCACACTGTTTGAGATATATGATTACCCTGAGTGCACTGTGGGTGGCACAAGCATTCCAAGGTGGCACCATTCCCTGCCTTTTCATACTGCAGCATCCTGTCTTTATGCAGGTTTTATTTTAGATCCAAAATTGCAAAAGGGAATTAAGACATTGTCTAGTTTTTTAAAAAATATATCTAAGATTTTTTTCAGAGTATTACAGGGTACAAACACTTCGGTCACAGAAATTTCCTCTGCACCGCCTGAGTCAGAGGTACAGGCACGCCCATCTCCCAGAGAGCACGCACCACACCCTTTAGGTGCGAATTTACCCATCCCCCCCACCTGCCCAATCCCTGATGAATGTTGTTTCCATATGTGCATGTAAGTGTTGATCAGTTAGTACCAATTTAATGGTGAGTATATGTGGAGATCATCTTTCCATTCTTGTGATACTTCACTTAGAAAAAATGGGCTCTAGCTCCACCCAGATTAATACAAGAGGTATTTATTAGTTCACGATTATTTTTTACGGCATTGTCTAGTTTTTGAAACTAGACAAATACACCCACATCATTACTAATTTTGAGGATTAATATAATAATGCTGTGGGTGTATTTGTGGAGGAGGGAGCATTTTTCAGGTTTGAGTTTTGAACCAGTCCCGACAATTTTATGTCTCAATGTCTCAGTTTAATTCCTTCCCCTGGATCCGAGTGTACATTATTGTGATGAGCGTGGAAAGCGCTGAGTGCAGCTAGATGAAAACGAACTCCGTGTGTATTAGTGATTTACACAAGATACGGAAATGAGTTGTGACTTTATGGATGGGAATGATTTTTCCTTCTGTTTAATATTTAGGCCGTGTCTCCTCTGGCATCGTAGTCCCTTATCTTTCTCCTCCTACTTCACACTTTCCATAAGCCTTCTGGTTTCACAGCAGACACATTATAAATCTTCTCCTTCTAAGTGTCCCACATATGTTTCATTAAAAGTGTTTGTTTCTTTGATCAGCTTGACGTTTTTTAATGTGAAAAAAATAATAACTTTGTCGCCTGGCACTTGGAACCGGAGAGGCCCTGAGTGAAGAGCAGCCGAGCCAAGGGGCCCGAGCCAGGGGTCCGCGCCTGCCGCTGGGGTCTGCTGGGGGTGGGCCTGCTCCTCTCAGCCCCGGGAGCGCAGGCAAGATGGGACAGAACACCGCTGAGTGGCAGTTTGCAAGGGCTGCTATATAGCAAAGCAGCGAGCGCAGACTAGGTGGCTTCAATAGCAGAAATGTATTGGCTCGCAGTTCAGGAGGCTGGAAGATCACGGGAGCAAGGTACGGGCAGGGCGGTTTCTTCCGAGACCCCTGTCCTTGGCTTGCAGACAGCCTTCCCGTGTCTGCACCTATTCTTCCCTCGGTGCCTGTCTGTGTCCTAATCTCTACTTCCTATAAGAGCACCAGTCATATCTGATTAGGACCCACCTTAATGACCTCATTTTAATTTAAATACCTCTTTAAAGACCTTGTCTCCAAATAGTCACATTCTGGCTGGGCACGGGGGCTCATACCTGTAATCCTAGCACTCTCGAGGCCAAGGTGGGAGGATCGCTTGAGGTCAGGAGTTCAAAGCCAGCCTGAGCAAAATCGAGACCTTGCCTGTACAAAAAAAAAAATGGAAAAATTAACTGGGCATGGTGGCACATGCCTGTAGTCCCAGCTACTCAAAAGGCTGAAGCAGGAAGATCGCTTGGGCCCAGGAGTTTGAGGTTGCAGTGTGTGATGATGATGACGCCACTGCAACTCTAACCTGGGCAACAGAGTGAGACTCTGTCTCATAAAAAATAAAAATAAAAAAAATTTAAAAAACAAAGGCATATTTAAAACAGGATATTGCCATCTAGGTTTCAGATTCCATCAACCATGGCTTGTCAGCCACTTGCTAACTGGTTCTCTCCTTTTCATCAGACTAATAGTTTTCTTAAAAATATCTATTAGACAAAACAAACCTGGAATTTATGTCAGCCTCTCGTTAATTCTATTTCCTCACATCCCAGTTCCTTGAAATTGTGGGCTGAATGCAACATTTATTCCCGACCAACTGCAGTTTGACTTCTGCCACTACCTTGCCACTGGCTCTCCTCTTAGTTAAGCCAAAGTCACACTGGCTGCTAAATCTACACCGCCATTCTTATCTTCCTTAACCTCTTCCACATTTGACACAAGCCATGCTGCCAGTCCCACTGCACCGCTTCCTTCCATCCCTGCTCAGTGTCTCACTGATGCCGCAGAAGAAAAACCAGTTGAGACCACAGCATTCTCTCTGCAGAGGTGAAATTCACCCCTACAAAGACGGCAAATTATCTTGCTTCATAAAGTAAAAAGTTAAGTGTTTTTCAGATTATCAGTTGTGACCAATTTGGGGGTCATGAAATCAGTTGCAAGGAACACTCTTCCTAAGTTAAGTAGAATTGAATGTAGACCAGCAGAGCACAGCCACGAAGGGAAGCTGTGTGCTTTGTGCCTAGTATGTATTTCTGTGTGTTCCCTGGGTATGGTAGGAAATATATTTCTTATTGTGGGTGTGGTCAGAAAACTTTTTAAAAAGACACTGATTTGGGTTTTCCTGAAGTTAACTCCTTTATTCCAGAATAGAATCTAAACTTTAGCTTGGAAAAAAAATATCTCAATGGGCCTTTTGATTATGAGGAGATAAAATATAGTCTTTACTCTAAAATAAGAATTCTGCCGTCACTCCTTGAGTAAATGGTGAAAATTCAGGCAACTTTAAAAACATTATTTTTGTCCCAAGAAAAATGACGAACAAAGATCTTCATGATCTGTCCCTGCTTACCTCTCCTGCCCCATTTCTCCCGTTTCCTTCTTTGCAGTATGCATTTTGGCCACACTAAAATTCTTTTGTCTTCTCCAATCACGACATTCTCTTTTGGCTGCAGGACCTCGCACATGCTGTTCTGTTACCTGGAACAGGCAACGTCATCCCTCCCCTCCCCTCCCCAAAGCATCATCTGGCCCACTCTGCCATCCTTCATTCCCCAGCTGAGACATGGCTCTCTTCACAAGACCTCAGCTCTCAGGCCTGGTTGTTACTGGAACTCGCAGCCTGCATTCAGTGGTCACTCTCCATGCTAATGCAATTTAACTTGTGCCCTATCCATGACTCTGCCCTTGGTTAGGCCAAACACAGACTTGTTGCTAATCTGTACCATCACCCATATCTTCCTTAACCTCTTCAGCATTTGGCATAAGTCGCGGGGGTCTTGATGGGCAACTAATGAAGCGGACTAAACAGTTTCCCACCTTTTTTAGTACTGCATCATTCTCCCCTCCCATAAATCTTTTTAGACATTTTTTTGCCTAATTTCTCCTCTACCTCTCCCATGACATTATAATAACATAAATATATTAAATGCTTGTTTACATACTATGATCCTTTGGAGGACCAAAAACCATTATATAATATCTAAGATTTTATGTAATTTTAGATTATATGATTTTTTTTTTTTCTCCATAAGAAACAATTTTGGCTTCTTTGAGGGCTATGTTACCCCCATTGAAAATGCCAACAAGAGAATAAGAGAAAATTCTATTTGTTCTCTTGAGAAAGCTAAGAAAAAAAATGGTTCTCATTCTTTTCTGATGAGGGGCTTATGCTAAATGCTGAAAAGGTTAAGGAAGATAAGGATGTCACTACAGATTTATCAGTAAGGTTGTCCTTGACCTAACCAAGGACAGAGTTGTCCCCAGGGCAGAAGTTAAATTGCAGAGCAGGCTGCAAATTCTAGAAGCTGGGCTCTGAGGGGGTGAAAATGATTAGCTAGAAGGTGACACAAGGTCTAGGAGGTTTGGTTTTATTTTTAAAAGATAGAAGACACTTGACTTTGGTCCATGGGAATAGTAAGAGACTAGAGAACATCAAGAAAGGGAATAACTGGTAAGATGAAAGCCCAGGGGAGGAAAGAGGGGACAAAGGAAATCGCTCATGGGGAGAGAGGAGAGGAGGAAGTTTGGAATTTCCACTTTGGAGAAAGGAGAAGCGACCAAAGTACACAGAAGGATAGCCTGGTGGCATCGTGGGCCATCTGAAATAAAAATCACAAAAATGGTAGCAGTTTGCACTTTTTTCCTTCAATAAGTGTCTTGCACACATACCATTTTCCAGGCTGCCTTAGGTGCTGGGGGTACAGCCATGGAATATACAGTTTCTGATCTCAAAGTGCTGTTGTCTATCTTCCCCAACTGGATTGTGAATCTATTAAGTAAGATAATTTTAGATGCTGATAATGGCAATGATTATACTATATGAACGTATTATTTATATTATGTATATAATTTTCTATACGTAATGATGTTTTGACATTGTTTTAGTCCCCTGGTCTGCACCAGTTTTGGGTCAGTTGCTGGGCGCTGGCTGAGGCAAGGTGCCACACTGGGGGTGATCCACGGGAAGGCTCCATGGGCTCCGTGCTTGGCTGCTCTCCAGCTTGTGCTGATGGGGCCCCTGCCAGAGGCCCACTGGCCTGGGAAATGGGCCCCACACAGAGCCTGGCCCAAGGCAACTGCCAACTAATGCTGTTGCTGCCAGAAATAATTCCTCAGTCCCACACCCACTACATTATGACTTGGGATTAGGAATGGTCCCTCCTTCTGAGACCCAGCAGGGAACTCAATTAGCCAGAGGGTACCCATAGCAGGGGCAAGGTTTGGATGTGCAAGAATGATCAGCAGGGTCCCTTGCCACAGTCAAAAGGAAAGGGCGGAAAACGTCGCTCCAGGTTGTTGTACAGTGAAGAACATTGCCCCCAGATTGCAAAGGGCTCCAGGTAACAAGAAACCCCAGTAGAGCAAATGGTTTTTTCAAGTCCAGGACTCAGACGACAGAGGGGGGGCCCAGGGCCCCCTGCCTCACTAGTGGCTCCAATCCAAATGTCCTCACAGGAGCCCTGGTGCTGAGCCAGGCAGGGGGTGGAAGGGTCCAGGCAGTGGTGAGACTGAGAAACTCGCTGACAAGTGACTATGAATGGCACTAGTCACATTCGAATGGTAGGATCCTGAGACTAAAGTGGCCTTAGTTGGAGAGATGGCTTTGAGGCACTTCTCCTGTTCTCCCAATAAGTCATCTGTCATATTAAAAAATTCCTTTCTTCCTTGGCAACCCTCATTATTTCAATAATTGGATCTTTATGTGATGAGCAACTGGACCTAAGCCAAAACCCCCTTGCAATTTTGACAACAGTCTCACTCTGTCACCCAGACAATGGTGAGATCATAGCTCACTGCAGCCTGGAACTCCTGGCCTCAAGCGATCCATAGTGGTCCCAGCTACTTGGGAGGCTGAGGTGGGAGGATAACTTGAGGCCAGGAGTTCAAGGTTGCAGTGAGCTGTGATTGGGCCACTACACTCCAGCCTAGGCAACAGAAAAGATCTTCTGGGAAACAGAAGAAGTCTCTAGAAAAAAACAGAAAGAAAGAAAAGAATAAAGAGTGAACCCTAGTGTAAAGTAGTAAACTATGGACTTTAGGTAATAATGATGTGTCAATGTAGGTTCATCAATTGTAACAAATGTACCACTGTGTGTGGGGGTGTGTTGATAATGGGGGAGGCTGTATGTGTACGTGGGAAATGTCTATACCTTTCTCTCACTTTTGCTGTATGTCTTTCTAGCATTTTAAAGGCAAATTCTTAATGTCCTATCAATTTCTTGCCACCAGCAGTGATTTCTATTCTTGACTTACCACTCAGAGCAGTACTGATGGAAACATCTCTTAATATTTTATGAGCCAGAGGACATGAACATATCTAAAAGAGCACATTTTCCCCCTGAGGGCCACCAACCCGTAAAGTGCATGTCAAAAGCTGAGTGTGCACAGCATTATTAGGGCATGTTTCTAAGTATATGCCAAAATGTCCACAGAGGTTTTTTAGAGTACTAAAGGCAGATAAAGCTTCTGTTTTCTGCTTTTTATTTTTTTGTAGACATTTTTCTTTCATTCTAAGAAAATGCATGTTTTTAAAAGAAAGGTATTCCTGAGTCTACCCATTCTAGAAAATACTAACCTCCACAGAAAGGAAGTTTTCCACATTTTAAAACTTACTGTGTATAGCACGCATAGTCCATTTACACTCTGCAGATAAAAAGCACAAAAGTGTTTACAGTGAAAAGTAGGTCTTCCTCCAGCCCCTGCCTCCCAATCACCCTGCTACCCTCCCAGGAGGCAACCACTGTCCCCAGCCATACATCACTCAGAGAGATTCTATTTATATAAGCAAATACCTACTTTTAAAAAAAAGTATAAATAGGCCAGGTGAAGTAGCTCTGTCTGCAATCCCAGGGCTTTGGGAGGTCAAGGTGGGAGGATCCTTTGAGGTCAAGAGAATAGCCTGGAAAAACATGGCAAGACCCTGTCTCTACAAAAAATTTAAAAATTAGCCAAGTGGGTGCACATGCCTGTGATCCCAGCTACTCAGAAGGGTGAGGCAGGAGGATCTCTTGAGCCCAGGAATTCAAAGCTGCAGTGAGCTATGATCATGCCACTGTACTCCAGCCTGGGTGACAGAGTGAGACCTCATCTCTAAAAAAAAAAAAAAAGACAAAAAAATAGTGACATATCATATCATATGCTGTTCTGCACTTTTATACTTAACATATCTTGGGGATCGTTCCATAGCTGTGGAAAAAGAGTTGCCTCATTTTTTTTTTCAAAGGAAGTTTAATATAAAGGGTGTTATAGTTGAGAAACTACATACAATTTGTTTTTTCCAATTCAAGAGCAGAAATGTAAATTAACGCTTAGTTTTCTGGACTTTAATATCAAATAGTCCAAAGCTTTGACATCTTTCTCTCCTTGTGACTCTATTTTCATCACTAAGATTCCCCACTCTATGCCCCTCCAACCCCCATCAGAGATAGCTTAGTCATCTGATCTCACTTTTGATGAGTCAAATCTAAATAAGCCCAGAGGATGTGGTTCAGATGTCCCTTAAGCCCAAAAGGCTAGAAGATAAAATAAAAAGAAACATGTAGGACCAAGGGCTGAGAGTCTGTTGAATATCTGAGATTTGAATGTGTGTGTGTGTGTGTGTGTTTTAATTCCTTGTCAATTACAGCTATTAATACATTTTTCTCTCCCTAGCCTTGCATCTGGAGAGTATTGGCTCCTAATACAAGCCAAGTGCACATCTCTGGACTGTTCTAAGAAGTCATACTCCCTTAGATCATTGCCGTTCACAAGCAGAAAGCACTCACTCAGATATTTTTCAAATACTGTTCCTGCTCCCCACTCTCTTTTTCTCTTGAGGTAAGCAAGGCAGGCACATTTGCCAAGGATAACTGAGAACGTAAGGGCAGTCCTTGACTGGGCAGCTTGTGCATGCTGTGTGCTAAATGCAACTCCGAAACATGCCCTATAAATAGCCGTTCATTGTCAGCGTGTGAGAAAAGACAAGAGAGTGTGCCGTGCTATGATTCAGGCCTAATTAAGTGCTTGCGTCTGGGGAGGGCTATAAACGAGTCGTAGCTCCAACTGGTAGCCCAGTCAGCAGGCGACTGCGAGGGCTCGCCCCTGCCTGCGGTGGACGGAGGGGGACCTGCCCAATGCTGCTTCTGCCTCCACTATGGCAAAAATCATCCTGAGGCACCTCATAGAGACTCCAGTGCGTTACCAGGAGGAGTTTGAAGCTCGGGGTCTGGAAGACTGCAGGCTGGATCATGCTTTATATGCCCTGCCGGGGCCAACCATCACCGACCTGAGTAAAGCCAGGGCGGCGCAGCCTCCTGCAGCGGACGCGGCGGCACAGATGCTGCCCCGAGAAGACAGATCCCGCTTTCAGATCCTGCTGGATGTGGTCCAGTTCCTCCCCGAAGACATCATCATTCAGACCTTCGAGGGCTGGCTGCTGATAAAGGCGCAACACGGAACCAGAATGGACGAGCACGGTTTTGTCTCACGAAGCTTCACCCGACAGTACAAACTGCCAGAGGGCGTGGAGACCAAAGACTTGTCGGCGATCCTCTGCCACGATGGAATTTTGGTCGTGGAGGTAAAGGATCCAGCTGGGACGCAGTGAAGCCTTACCGGTTGCTGTTCACACGACACTGAGATTATAGTTCAGTCCATCGTACCACGGGATTGATTGTATGACGCACGTTTGAAATGAGGCACTATGATTTTTATGAAGATTAAAAATATATACACAGTTCCTGGTATGTTGGGGTTGTCTTTATTATTTCTTACTCAGAAAGGAAAATTGTTAAATAGGTTTGTGCAGCTCAAACTGATAACTGTTCTTACAGCTGAAACATTGGAAATTTAGGAGACTGCAGTTTGATATTAGAGAAGACCAGGGCTAATTTCTTCCTGGCTCCAACACCACCAGAGAGACTGCCTTGGTGATCATCAGTGGCAAAAGAGCCACACTCATTTAAAGAATTTTTATCTATTTTATGAAAATATTTTATGTTGCTAAAACGGGTTGTGATTCCCTTCACTTGATAAGCTTTTCCTTTCAGTGCATTTTAATTAAAGTGGTGCTTTGTAAATATGGAGCCTGGAAATTAAAATATAGTTCTTGGAAACTGGGTGTGCAATCTATTTATGATTCATTATAATAACCTGCCTTAAACTGCAGTTGGAATTTTCAGATATAAATCTTATTTTTAAAAAGTTCAAATATATACCTCATTCATTTTTTTTAAGCTATCTTAAAATATCTTGAATCCTATCTGAAGTGTTTATTTAAAAAGATAGCATAAGTCCTGTGGATACTTATGAAATATTATTAAGATATGTGTTAACGTATCCCCTTATAAATTAACATTGTTAGGAAACCGCTTTCAGAAGTTTGATTATTAAATTCAGCAAGTTTTAATCTGTGCTATTTAGATGTTCCTTAAAATTGTAGATTTCAGAAGATGGAACATGCATCTGCTATCTCTGCATAATCCTTAGCTTTAAATAGCCGTGCAGCCAGTGCAAGTTACGACACCTGAGCTTACACTGCTGTCTGAGTTTACACAGCACGTCTGATGATTGGTGCTTGTTTTAGCCTCCCAAACTGCTGCTTTGGCTCTAGGTTGAGACGTTGGTAGAGGTTAAGAATTTGCTTTAAGAATATTGCCTTCAACAGCTGGTCCAAGACATTCCAAAGATTTGTTATCTCATTCTGAACACACGAAATATTTCCTTAGAGGAAGTAGCTGCCTTCCCTTTGCCCCCACACTGAATGTGAGCTGACAATGAGCCCTAGGGCAGTGC
Source organism: Lepilemur ruficaudatus (assembly GCA_963574885.1). NCBI lineage: Eukaryota > Metazoa > Chordata > Mammalia > Primates > Lepilemuridae > Lepilemur > Lepilemur ruficaudatus. The sequence goes on along the minus strand of CAUYRT010016551.1, from coordinate 61,591 downwards.
TAAGAATAGAAAAGGAACGAAGGGTGTGGAAAACACCAGGGTAAATGCAGACTGCTGACAATATCACTGTGCACCTGCCTGTTGCTTTATTTGTAGCTCAAGTTAAAATGTAAAAGACATGAAGCCATGGAAAAAGAAATCAAACAGTTCCAAAAGTAATTTTGAAAACAAATATAATCTGAGAGGGATATTTGTTTACAATTAAATTGAAAGGATTTTGAATTTACATGCCTGTACGAGGTTAACACCTATACACAGATTTGTACATCCAACTCTGGGATGTGAAATTTTGTTTGATGAAGTGAATGTCACAGATCTGCCTGGCTGCATGACAAAGTTAATAGTAATCACTGGAATTCCAGATCTACTAATACAATTAGAACTAGGATACCATTTGTTCCACATTGGATTATTATTTTTTCCTATTGGTTGACAGAATAGTGTGAAAACTAGTCCTATGAAAAACATACACAAAAAAATCTCAATTGGCCTTGATCTTAGTCTACATGAGATCTTGCTTCTGGGAAAATTCAGGAGGTGAAATTCCTACCACAAGAAGCCACTGATAGGAAATACTTCCTTTAAAAATTAAAATTAAAATAGACATAACTTCAACTAGCATTTGTTCTTCTAAGGTAAATTTTCAAGTCATACATAGCAATTTTCTTGATTTGAAAAGCATACCAAACACTGTAAAAATAAAAGCCGTTTATTATTCTTCTGCTACCTGAGGTAGCTGTCTAGATCAGTGATCTCATACATAAATACATGTATTACTTTTCATAAAATTAGGATTATATCTGCATGGACTTTGATATCCTGACCATACTGGTTATTGTCTGTTGCCCTCCCCACTCCCACTAACTCAAACCCATTCTCTGCCCTTCTCAGCACCACTCTGAGCCCAAGTGGGATGGCCCCATGGAACACATCATTCTAGTTTCCAGGTGGGTTCAGCCAGGAGGAGGCACCAACAGGAGACCAGAGATTACAGAGAGATTAGTGGGCAGGAGGGGAGAAAGGTCAGGGCATTTCTTCCCTCAGCCCCAACCTGCTGCAGACTGAGGCTCCGTCAGGGCCTGCGTCCTTCCAGGACGGGACTCGTGCAGGGCTCCTGATCTTACAGGGCTCAGTGTGTACCTGTTCATTCCTTTTGCTCATTCAGTCGGAGGCGTGGGTTTCTGCTCTTTCTTGTACCTACTGCATCACCATCCTTTATTGGTTCCCTTTATTTTGCCCTCTCTCTCCTAAATGGTCCCTGCATTAAAGTCCCTTGAGGCAATGGAATTCTGTTTTCTGCCAGAACTCTGTTTGACTGTTTAAGTGATTTAAAAAAAATTAGTGTATCACTTTCTTTTGCTACACGAACTGATTTGTAATGGCTATTAGCTATTCCAACATAGACAAATCGTATTATCATTTAGCCACTCCTTTTCACTCTTGGTCCCAACAGGAAACAGATGGCACTCTCAAATTAGAATAATTTGAGAAGAGTTTATTTATAAAGAGACTAATTACAAAGAAGTGGGCAGAGTGCAGAGTCCCTGCAAAAGGAAAGTGCAGGATGGCAGAGTGGGGCTACGTCCCCTAGGTCGGAAGGGATGCGAGGAGGAAGCAGTTCTCAGGTAGTGGGATAGAGGAGATTACCAGCTGTGACTTTCATTTGAGAGCAACAACCAGCCCAAGGTCACCTCTCACAGAGAGGGAGCCAGGAGAACAAATACTTTTTCCCTCCAATCTCCTACCAGGGTGCCCCATTGGCTGGATCTAGCTTGTGGCCAGAGGGTGTGGGAGGCCTGTTGATACAGTCCAGTGGCCTCCCAGGGCAGCGGGCAGGGTGGAGAAAAGTGGGGGGTGACCTCCGAGGGGAAAGAGAAAATGTTCAGCATGCTGATCAAATGAGTCTTCTTGGCAGAGCTCCATCCAAAAATCTTTTCTGCAAAGTAGAGCCTGAGACAAGGTTTGAAGAGCTGACACTTTATTTGGGAAGTGCAAGCCCAGGATGGTAAAGTGAAGAAATAGGGGAAAGGAGGCAAGAAAAAAATGGGCAGCAGCATAGTGTGACAATGGGACATGTCACCATGTGGGTTGTCATGGCACCATGAGCTATGCAGAGGCTCCGCTGGTGTCTCGGCAGGGATGTTGGCTTAGAACATGGAACCGCTCCATAGGGAAGCTCTCTTTAGGGAGAAAACAAATCTTTAAGCAGTCCCCAGGGGAATGATGGAAACGGAACTTGCTTGCCCTGTTCCCTACTATAGCCCATTTTCCATTAGTCAAGGTTCAGCTCACAGAGAATAGACTCGCCTGCGCTTGTGGGATGTATCATCCAATCCCCTGGTGGCTGCTCAGGAAACCAGACCTTCATGGTGTGACATTTCATCCAAGCTGGGAGCAGAAGGATGACTCAGCACGGTTAGGGCTCAGGGTGGGGAGTGCAGGCTCAGGGCTTCAACCTGGACTCCTGCCGCCTTGGGAAGCTTGGCAAAGAGGCTGACAAAGGCGGCAGCAGCACGGTCTGGAAGGCAGGCGATACCTTCAGAAATAAAGTGGCCAGCGAGAAGGTACACAGGGTTTGTATCCAATCTGACCTCCAATGTAGAACTGCAGGAAAGGAATGCTAGGCAAATCACACAGTCTTACAGCATCTGCACCCCACACTGCCTTCAAATTGTGTGGGCCTTAATGTTACCTTATAATTTGATTTAATTTTTAATCTGCCTAGATGCAAAGTCAGTCCTCTTAAACTTCTCCAGGGTTTTTCTTTTCCTGTACATTGTGGACTAAAGTTGTTGTTTGTTTGTTTATTATTTAAAGCTGTCTTCCTAGAAGTCCAGAAGTCAATGAAGATTTTGAAGACCTTGGTTCCCGTTGACCTCCCCGAGTCCGAACTGCACTAAGGTCCCCGACCTGTCGACCTGTTTCTCACCTGCTTGCCCTCTAAGGTAGAGGCATAGCACTGGAAATCTTATTTGGATGGGAAAACAAATTAAAACAAAACAAAAGCAAAAGAAAAGAAGCAACATGCTTCCCAGCCAGCTCTCCTGGTCACCCTTTCTACCATCACCAGGTAGTGAGATGCAGCATAGGGAGAAGCGCCTTGTTCCGACGTAAGATAAATCCTGGAAGATGTCCGGCTAGGCAGAGATCTGCTAGCCTCAGCGCACTGACTGCGTTTGGCAATTACACATGCTTACCAGGCACACGGGCCCTTCTCAAAGAGCTGCCCTGAGGTTCTCGCCTGCCTGGGTGTCTCCTGCTTGCCCACTGTATGTGATTATATCTGGACTATGTATTTCAGCATTTTCTGTCACTGGGAAGACAGTGCAGTGTTATGAAAGAGTAAGAACTTTAACTGGAGTTCTGCAGATATCAGATACACTATGTTAATGCAATTCTATTCAATTTTATACTTATCATGCAACTAAAAATGACAAAACTATATTAAGATTTTACTTCACAATAGGACGTTACTCAGCAAATAGTTACAAAACACTCCTTAGCTGTGACCCTTTGTAAGGAGAGGATGAGACTGTGAATACAAGGAAGGGAAATGGCCAAGATCAGGGATTTGGATGCTTTCTTTCTTAACTGCTGGTTCTTCTAAGCTTTCGCTATAGGCAGAGCCCTTGTCCCTGGAACAGATTTTTGTAAGTGTACAGTTATCACTGTTTAAAATGCTCTATGGATGGGGATGGGGTCTGCAGCATCATATATTGACGCCATATGCATAAAAATGTGTGATGGGATCATGTATGGTCAGTCTGTAACTGGCCCTTATTGAACACATTTCAATGACCCCTATATAATCCTCTCCCTTAACTAACAAACAACTTGACCTTTTGAGTTGTTTCCCAAAAATGATGGATTTTCTGCAAGACAGAGGAGCTGAGATTCTGAAGGCCCCTGGGCAGACTTCCTGACCCCAAGATTCACCTCCCCTGCAACCAACCCCCAGTGCACCCAGCCCGGTGTTAGTTACACCACAACCCGCCTCAAGGCATGTGGCCCCTCTTCTAAAACCCCATGATCCTCTTAGTCCAGGAGCTGGATTTAAGATGGATTTGAGACAGCTCCTTCTGTTCTCCAGACAAGACATCTGTCCTATTAAAAAATTCCTTTCTTCCTTCGCAATCCTTGTTGTCTCAATAATGGGATCTTTGAGTGTTGACCAACTAGACCTAGACTAAAAACCCTTTGCGGTTTCAACAACAAGTCTATGAAGTAAGTAGTCATCTCTTAAACGCCCCACTTCTTACTGTTATCAGATTGACAACACTTGAATTTCGGAGAGAACACATTCAAACCTTAGCACTGGGTGGTATAAAGCTCAGAGAGATACCAAGTCTCTTATTTACCTCATATCTTACGTGTGTTTTCCCAAAGGCTACGATTTTAATTGAGTTCTTTCCTCTATCCAACTATTCTTATTTCTGTTGTTTGTTCCCTAACTTCTTATTCTTTAAAATGGACATAATTCTTTATATACTTCTTCAAGTATCCTAACCATATTATTTTCAAAGTCTTTATCGAATTGTTCTATACATTTATTTTATCTGGAGAGAATTCACATTTTAAATATGGACTTTCTTGATTTTCTTAGCATTAAGTTTCTTCAAGTACTTAAGGATTTTGGTTTTCAGGCTTGTTTTATGTGAACCTGGTTCTTGTCTCCTGAATTTCTTGGTTCCCATTTTTGTGCAAAACTTGAAATCTCCTCTCCCACTGGCTGTTCCTACCTGTAAGCCAGCAGGCACACGGTGTCAACCCGCTGCTTTGTGTTTCTCTTTTATTTGGGTCCACAGAGATGTTTATCTTGTTTTTGGTATGGTTATGTCTTTCTGGTTTTTTCTGTTTTATTTATCATTGCCAAGTGTTAGAGCAGCATAGTGTCCTACTAGATTCTAAATTTTCTCATGAAAGATATTATACCAAATAATGGGATGGAAAGTAGAGATTAGAATTCTAGTAAAGTATACAGTAAGTTCAAGTTTTTGATGAACCCCTCCCCCCTCGTTGCAAATTGTCTCCCATCAACAGTAGCTGTGGCTAAAATGAGCTCTTCCTCCCTCCCATTCCCCACCTCTTTTAAAATAGAGCAGTGCAGCTGCACTTAAGATGCTTAAGACTTAAATTATTTTTTCAGAAGTCATTTCAAACTTTTCTCATTCCTGGAGCAGATCATCTGGGCAAAATATCTCGTTTTAGTTTTCATTCTTTTGCAGTTACACTCGTATTGGAACTAAGTTCACAATAAATGATTCACAGTGCAAATGCAAACCACATTCAGAATCAAGAGACAGAAGATAAAAAGTCTTTGGAAATATTGATAGAACTCTTTTCCCTATTATTTCCAAATGAATACAGAGGTGTGGTAGTTTAAGATGGCCAGAGTGTTTAGATTCTTCCTCTTGATGACAGGAGTGGCAATTTGCTCTCCCCTTGAGTGTGGCCTGGGCTTATGTCCCTCTTTGACCAACAGAATAAGAGGGAAGTGGCACCATGTAACTTTTGAGGATGGGTCTCAAGAAACCTAAAGCTGCCATTTCACACTCTTGCAAATACTCCTTTTAAAACCCCAGCCACTTGGAGAAGCCCCATGGAAAACCAAAGCTCTCTGGTCAACAGCCCCAGCTAAGCTTCCAGCCAATAGCCCATACCTGCTGCAGCTACACGAATGACCCCTCTTCAACACGCCAGCCCAGAAGAGCCTCCAGAGGAGAGCACGTGGAGCAGAAGGACTGACCAGCCGAGCCCAGTCGACGCACAGTGACATAAGAAAATAAATTATTGTTGTTTTAAGCCACAGTTTTGGGTGGTTTATTCTCAGCAAAAGATAATCAAAACAAGAGGAAAAATGAATTCCAGGGTTTTTTTAATTGTCTTGTCAAAGCAAAAGTATATGACTAATTATCAGACATTCCTGTGTTTTATCTTTCAAAAGAAAACCTCACCCTTCCCTGCATTATCTAGTAATACATATTGACTTCCTATATTAGGGAACTATTTAGACTTCGTACATCTCTTAATTGAATCCACTTCAAAATATATCTGAATAAGAAAGCTTTTCATATTTGACCGTTTTTCCCAATGTTCAAAACTATTCATCCCCAATTATTTTTTCATCAGGACTTTAGAATACTTGCGAGCTGCTCTACTAAATGTTAAAACATATTATAATGCTACCATAATTAAAACAATGTTAACATAAGAATGAATCAATGGAACAGAGTAGAAAACACTGATCAGAACCCCATTATAATCTAGAGTTTAGTTTGAAAATGGTTGTAGTTATAATAAATGGGAAAATGATTCGATATATGAACCTATGATTACTGTATAGCCATCCAGGAAAATAAAACTAAAACTTCATCCCCATCATATGCCACATATCAAAAAGAAAAATTCCAAGTGGATTAAAAAAGTAAATGTAAAAAACAATAAATGGCATACACACCTACTGCGCTGGCTCTGTTCCACTCTTCCCTCCTCCGCCACCTCTGTCCTCTTCTGCTCTGTTCTGTGCCCCAGGGGACTGTCCCAGGTAGGATTCACCCAATGGAAGGCACCAGCAGGAGAGTGAAGGGTGGAGGGAAAGAGGGATTCGGGTACTGGGTATTTCTTCTCCGACTCGCATTGCTTCAGGTCCAGATTCTAGCAGGGGCTACCTTCCTCTGTGACAGCAGCTCTCCTTGCCCCTAGCCCATATTCGGTGAGTAGTTCCATTTCCTTTCCCTTGTTCCTTCAGGCTCTGGGGGTAATGGCTTCCCATGGCCCACTATTAGTAGTCTCTGGGTGCCTCGATTTTTGGTTTTTTTTAGAGACAGTGTCTTACTCTCTCACTCAGGCTACAGCCTACAACTCCTGGGCTCAAGCAATCCTCCTGCCTCACCCTCCTGAGTAGCTGGGACTAGAGGTGAGCACCACCATGCCTGACTAACTTTATTTATATTTTGTAGAGACAAGGTCTCGCTGTGTTGCCCAGGCTGGTCTTGAACTCCTGGCCTCAAGCGATCCTCCTGCCTAGGCCTCACAAAGTGCTGGGATTACAGGTGTGAGCCACCACTCCCAGCCATTTTTTTCATCCTTTAGTCCTGCCCACATCTCTATAAACAATCATTTTATTATATCCTTTTTGAAATCCAAGCCTTTTGTTTACCTCTGGAACTCAGGATGATGTATGTACCTATATATCCTTCTTTTGGCACAGGGAAGAACTTTTTAAACAAACAAACAACAAGACAACCAAAAAATAAGAAAATATAAAAGGAAACTTTTATGAATTAAGAAATAGTTACAACTTTTTGTTTAGTCTGTATTTAAGACTAAAAGGTATAATACTCAGTGTTGATGAGTATGGTAAAATACTATTTGTTGCTGGTTTGTGCTGTAAATTAGCACCTTTCTGTCAGATAGTGTGTTAAGGCTCTTGATGTAATTTTAAGGTGGAGAAGAACAACAATCAAGGAATTTAATGATGAAATAAAAATTGCACAAAATCTTGAGACATTCTTTGAAGTATTGAAAATATAAGAAATATTATAAATTTGTTATACTGAAGCCTACCTATATTATAAAATCCTACATTGCCAATAAAAATCATCCTCTAGAAAAATATTGAATGTAGGGGGGAATGCTCACTAAAATTAAGGACAGAAAGCAAGTTACAAAAGGTGTACAAAATTTCACCCTTAATTTTACTGGGTGTATTTCCATGACAATAAGTTTCATCTAGGACATGATATTAATGGCAGTATAGTACTCCATAATATGGAATGTGGTAATTTATTCTATGCAGAGAAAAGAGAAAGTATTTTTAACATGTCAAAAGGGATTCTACAATTGGGATTTTAGAGTCTTTCACTTTGTATTTCATTATAGAAGTAGAAAAACAAGTTATTTCATAATCAGGAAAGAAACTATAAATAAATATACATTTAAAACATTCCATAAATGTAACATTTAATAAATGGCCATCACAGTGCTTTGAAATAAAGTCCTGGTTGTATCTATACAGGATGTCATAATTTCACTGGAAAGCAAGTGGCTTCACTCTTGATGAACACGTCCTATGTCTATTGGGTTGTTCCAAAGTAATCAAAATTTTTAGGACCAACAATCCCAAGAATCTATGATTCTATAAAATGCAATAAGCACAAATGACTTTTTCCCTAAGAGTCTAGCTTTCAGTGCATTGCAAATTATTTTCCAATTTGAACTGTAAATGCAGCCCAGGACTCAAACTCAGAGTTTATTCGTGAGGAAAATCACATGAGCTGTTGTGGCTGAATGACAGGCAAGGAAAGCACATTTCCTTTTCTTCCCTCCCTGGTGGATTCTACTAGAAAGGATGGCCACCATCACTACTCCTGTGAAATGCTGCACCATGTTGCTGCGCCCCTCAGAGCAGCTGCCAGGTGCCTGCCATCCCCCTGAAACCCTGCTCTTTGGAAGGGCAGAATTTCCCTGTGCTCTTGCTTTCTCTCTCCAAACCCATTTTAAAGTAACATTTCAAGTAATTCTCCAAGTAACATTTCAAAGCCTTGGAAAACTCAATGTGGCTTTAATTTTCTGCTACTGTTGAAAGAGATGCAATTAATTTCTTGTGGAAATGATTTTTTGATTTGCCAGCAAATTCTAAATTCAGCTCTTTTGGTTCTAAGTCCATAAATCAACTTTATCCCTGGGACAAGGACAAAACAACCGAACCTCCAAGAACTGTAACTTCATGGCAAAACACAGAGTAATTAGGAACATAGACTTTGAAAGCAAACAATGTAGACATACAGGGGTTTGAGTCTCAACTTTGCCACTTTCTATCCTGATAATTTTGGTCAGCTTGCTTAACCCATCTAGCCTTAGCTTCCTTGTCTATCCCCATTCCTAGAATAGGGATGATTACAGTATCTATCACATATGGTTTTTTGAAGATTAAATGAAATGAAGATATAGAGTGGACAAGTCTGGTTTTTCCAGGCCTAAGCAGTTTCTCAGGACACAAGACTTTTAGCGCTAAAATTGGGACATCTCAGGCAAACTAGGATGGTTGGTTACCCCATAAGATGTCAAGTACTTAGCACAATGCCTAGCACATAGTATGAGTTCAATAAATATTGCCATTATTTTATGTATTTCAAATATCCTTGAGAATATTTCCAAAGACATGTTTTCTACATAGATGAATTATAATAGATGCATCCTGATTTTGTGTAAAGACGAAAACATAATTAAAAAACAAAATACTTCATTAGGAGATTAATAACACTTCATTTTTAAGGTCTACCTGGTTATTTCTAAAATCCTATGATTCTATCTTTTCATTTATTGTTCTGCCTCCATCTTCACAAGGCCATCTTCTCCCTGTGTGTCTCTATGTCTTCACATAGTGTTTTCCACCCTGTGTCTCTCTTTTCTCTTTTTATAAGGACCCCGTCATATTGGCTAGAGCCCACCACCTTCACTGAGCATAACCTCAACTTGATTATGTCTGCAAAGATCCTATTTCCAAATAAGGTCACAGGCACAGGTACTGGGGGTTAGGGCTTCAAACATCTTTTTGAGGGGACTCAATTCAACCCATAATACAGTGGAAAACAGCTCAGTTTCTTAACAAAGTAATTGGGTTAGAATTCTTCACTTCTAAGGTCCTGCTAAAGTAGCCTGAACTTCTCCAGCAGCCTGATCGCTTTCTTAGCATGTGCTGTCTTGCAGGTGACAGATCTCTACAGATTTCTTCCCAATCAGTACTGAACTCATGAGGGACAGGGAGATAATGAGCCTTCAGGTCAAGTTATTCTTTTATTTTTAATAATAGCTTTATTGAGATGTAATTCACATACTCTAATTTACCCATTTAAAGCATACAGTTTGATGGCTTTCAGTGTATCTAGAGTTGTGTGATATCACTACAGTACATTTTAGAACATTTCCATCAGCTCAGAAAGAAACCCTGCACCCATTAGCCACCACTCTCCGTTTCCCTTCAGCCTGTCCTCCCCGCCAGCCCCAGGCAACCCCCAATCTACTTTCTGATTCTATGAATTTGCCTATTCTGGTCATTTCACATAAATGGATTCATCTACTATGTGATCTTTTGTGTTTGGCTTAGGTCAAGTTATTCTTAAATTTTAAATAGGTGGAAGTCTGACTTGCTGGTGAGAAGAATGAGGAGGAACCTTAGGCCTGAAATCATCTGCACCTTGTTGTCACTTATTTGTAGCATCATGAAGAGTTACCATAAAGTCCCCACATCACGTGGGCTGTGGTACGTGATGACGATTATGTTCCATATTTGTGGGTCGGCTGCAGTAATTATACCCCATATCATTGTAGGACATGGTGCCCCATGCTCCTGGAGCCGCTGGTCCCTTCTTAGTGGTTCCTCATGGGCCAGGACCCAGCCTGACTTCCACAGTCTTTTAAGGGAAGCTGTGTCCACTCCCTCAGAGCCCAGCCTGGCCAAGGGGGCTCTGTGATGCACATGCCCATCCTCATTTGATTTTTCTTCTTGTATGTTCTTATTCCATGACTGTCTACTTAGCCTAAAGGTGTACTAACTGAAAAGTCCACTCAGGTGATCTTTTGTAAAACAAAGAAGATTAAATTGCATCCCTCCTTGATGGCAGATAGAAAGGCAAGAGGGGAAAAAACAGAACACTGGAAATAGGACAATTACTGAATAATAATTCAATGAAACTATTTAGACACTTCATTAATGTTTGTTAACTATAGGACTTAAAATCAGATATCCCAGGAGCTAGACTAAATATAGGCCGACCTGGTGATTTTCCAGCAGATGATAACATCACTCTCTTTGAGAGAGAAGGGAAAGCTACTTTTGTACAAGTGATTATTTTTAACTGATTTACTCTTGCTCTTCTTTTCTTCTAACATCATACAAGGTTATGTTTTACATATAACACCAGGAAGGAGATTTACTGTTGTTCCTTTCAGAAGGGACATTCTGAAAGACAAGAAGTTATCACATGTAAAAGAATATGTTTTGACAGGTCTTTTTTATTCTCTTCCTACTCACTGCTCATCAGCAGGGCGTGTATAGCTCTTGTTCTTCTACTTATATTTTTATTCTCCCTAGGATTGTTCCCAGATATTTTCAACTTTTTCTCTGTACCTGTAAGTTTTCATTTGCCCAGGGTTCTGTCTTATTTTGATTTTTCTTATATTTTCCTCTTCCATAGATACCTTCATTTCCCCCCTGTGTTTACTTTCTGTTGATCTACTTCCCTTTCCTACTTTTTCTCTTTAGCATTTACTCCCTCCCAGCTTTCTGATCTAGAGTCCACAGTCCCTGTATTAGTTCTCGGCTGCATGGTCCAGGCAACTGGTATAGGGCGACCAACCATGCTGGGTGGCTCTATACTAATACCCCTCAGTCCCAGGCCAACTAGGATGGCTGATCACTCTAGTGAGCAAGTCACCTGGGGGAGTAATACACTGACACTCAGGTGGAGAGGAGAGGTAACTGGAATCACGCTGCTGTGTTGTTGTTGCCTTTGAGTTAGTAATTGTTGGAAGAGAATGCAAACACAAATAAAACAAATAGGGGTCATAACTAATTATTAGCAAGCTTCTGATCACCTAAGGGACCAGAGAAACCAAGAATGTGAGTAACATAGACTTTGAAGATCAGTGCAAGAGACTGAGTTGGTTGTTAGAGCCACAGACTGTAAAGCTCATGTGCAGCCTGAACTACTTACTGTATGTCCCACCCCAGAGAAAAGAGGATGCCTTTTGCACCGAGGAGATGGAGTTGAATAAAAACCATTGTAGAGATTACATAGTCTACTCCAGAGTAACTGGCAAAAACAAGGGAGACACTCAGGAGGTAACAACATGGCTCTTTCTGCCCCCAGAAGCACGGCCAGAGCTGAGCAGTCATACCAGGCTGAGTCCAGGATTGGAGAATTCCCACTGGGAGCTGAGCGGGAGTTTTACCAGGGGCTCAGTGCTTTCTGTGGCTCTCGCTAGTGTTCTGGCCTAGAGCTGATTAGAGGAGTAAGGGGCTGAAACCCTTGACTGAAAACACAAGGCCAACTACCCCTCTTATTCTACCATTAGAAGGGCCATTTCTCTCTCATCATCAGATTGTCTTTGAACGTGCTGGTATCCTTGGAGAGAGGTGATGTTCTAATATAAATAATCCCTGCTAAGGTGTCAACTGATGATAAGATATTTTGAGGAGCCACACGAAGAATGAATTAGTTGTCCCTTCGCTTTCCCTTTGAGAAAGGATTTCTGCTTACAGAAACACACAATGACCATTTGACAAATTAACTAAGACCACTCCGAACATATGACAAATTATTTCATAATTCATCCATCCTAATGGAAAGCATAAAACTGTGAGATTAGAGACAGATGAAAGAAGTAGAATTCAAGAGTCTCAACTAGTTACGTGGAAGTCAGACTAAGCCATTCTTCCTCACCTACTTCATTTGGCAAACTGCTTATGGAATGTTTACTGCGTACTGGGCACTCTGCTTGGTGTTGCAGATAAAAGGATGAAAACAATGCAGTTCTTGACCTCGAGGCACTTACGCGATGATTTTTAGGAAAGTACATGCATATAAACTAGGAGCTGCACTGAAGGTTACAGGTGCTATTATATAATCATGTTCAGGTCATTGTGTGGGTTCACAGAGAGATGTGGTCAGTTCTATGTGGACTGGGAGAGGGTGGCTGTGGTCCCTTTAGTGATCCAGCCTCCTAGCCCTGGAGAATAAGGCCTGGGACTATGATTGTTTTATTCAGCATTGTATCCCCACTGCCTCATACATACCAGGTGCTCCAGGAATAGTGCTTAAAATGAGCAAAAGCTGGTTTTGCTGTAGAGCATGGTGGATGTGAGGCCATGCAAGCAGTTTAGCCCAACAGTCATATTTCTGTGTGGTGAGGCCCCGACTCCCTTGCCAGCCTTGTCTCCTGAGTGCTGTACCCCTTCAGTCCTGCTGAAGAGTTTGGGCTTTATTCTGAAGGCAATGGGGACATGGAGGAGAGTTTTAAGCAGGGCGGTGACATGATCAGCTTTGCATTCTAGAAAGCAGCTCTGGCTGCGGTGTGAAGGATGGAGGAGGGTGACTCTGGAGCTGGGAAGACCATTTAGTTCTGTAGAAGCTCAGGTGGGAGAACACACCTAAGAATCCCCTTGCAATTGTCCAGGGCCCACTTCGGACCATTTAAATCATAATCTCTTGGAAATGGGATCCAGGCATCAGTGGTGTCTAAATCTTCCTGGGTGATTCTACTGAGAATCACCAGTAATCTATGGCCATTCCACCCTGAACGCGCCCGATCTCGTCTGACCTTGGAAGCTAAGCAGGGTCGGGCATGGTTAGTACTTGGATGGGAGAATCACTACATAAGTTAAGACAGTTGCAGAATGGAAAGGGGGGCAGAAGCAAGGGCTGCTAGAGGTAGGGGAAAACATGCACAGCTAACAGAGCAGGGGCATAAAGAAAGGGGAGGAACTGAATGACTCAGGTGTTCCAGTTGGAGTTGTTGAAACTGGGAATCAGGGTGACAAATTGTTCAGATTTGAGAGGGAATGTCTTGGTTTTAGTACTGAAGGTCCCTCATCTCAGGATAATTGGTCACCTTACAGAGAGGATGGTGGTAGACCTTGCCAAGATAGGCAATACAGGACCAGCATATGGTTGGGGGAGAGGTAATTAATTTTAAACATGACAACAGCTGCTAAATATCAGTGACTCATACCATCCTAATGTTCATAGCTGAGGATCAGCTGAGTTAAACACCCCACATTCTAAATTCCTTGAGCCACAGCTGTTGGGGCCAGCTCTGCCCTGACAAGTCTTGCTGGGAGGAACCGGAAGCAGAACCAGGGCCACCACCTCACACCCTAATGTAAAATGAGGGAGAATGGGAGAAGGCTGTTGCCTTTTGCAGAAATACAATGCTCATATAGGACCATTCATTCTGCAGAACAAGGGCAGGGGATGGGTCTGGAATGCCTCCCGCCCTCAAAGCCAAGGGAGGGAGCTGTCCAGAGAACTCCTCATGATAGTTGGTGGCTATCTGATGTGCCATTCCCTGTCCGGGGAGTTGTGGGGTGCTAGGCTCACTGTCTAGCTCCTGAGCTGCCAGAGTGGAGGGAAAGTACATTGGGAAGAGACGGCATAGTGGGGAACTGCCAGGCAGGGCAGGGGTCACGACTGTCTCCACTTGAAGTGTGGTGTCCTGGAGGGTTGGAAGATGGATTCCACAGGAGTCTGAAGACCTAGGAGTTGGCTGTGGTGAGCAGATCATATCTGGAGCTTTGGTCTTGTCTGGGAATGCCATGATATCGGGCAAAGAGGAATCGGATATGAGGCTGCCCGCTCAGGGCTGGGCTTGGAGTTGAGAATGAGTCTCGTATAAAGAACCCCCAGCACCTCGAATTGCTGCTTGGGAGCAAATCTCTGTTCAGATGACAATGTCTGCCTTCATCTATCCATACCGAGCAGAAGGACAACGGGGACATAGGGAGGGGACATAGTGGAAAGACAGGTGCGTGTCAACCAGACCACACCCCTCTTCTGCTGCAAGGGTCGGGGGGAAAGCCATAAGTGGATATGGAACGAAATGTGGCCCAGGTAGTGAGAAACTGAAGCCTCCTGCCAACGGCAACATGGACCTCCAGCCCCTTCAGACGCCAACAGCTTGACTGCAATGACATAAGGAACCCTGAGACAGAAGCTGGAGCTAAGACACTCCAGGATTCCTGACACCCTCACATTGTGAGATAATAAATGGTTTAGTTTTAAGTTGCTGGTTTGGGGGTCATTTGTTATGTGAAAATAGATGAAGAGTAAGAGTTGTCCCAAGTTGGGCCAAGGGGCCAGAACTTGTATCTGACTCCTTGATTAGTCATGCAGTGCAGATTGCCCCGGAAGAAGCATGACTTTGGGTGAGGCGGTTTTCTTCGCCAAGGCCGCCCCCAAGAAGGCCATCACTGCAGCCCGTTTCCCCGCAAGAGTCTCAGCAGCTGGGTGACTGAGCCCTTGGCTGTGGAATGGGGATCTGGGCAGCTTGTTGTCTTGTTTTTCACCATCAAGTGTGTAGTTTGAGGCTCCTGCAGGCCTCTGGAAAGAAGGTTCTAGGTGCTGACAAGGTGGGAATCAGAGTTTGAAAGCCTGGGAGACTGATTCTGTTTTCTATTCTCATCTTTACCATTGCTCCTTTTAAATGTTGGTTTTCCTTGAATTCCTCCTACATCTGTAAGAAGAAAGCCTGGGGAGAACAGTGTCCATAAAGTCGAGGGAGAAGAGGACATTAGGAAGGCGGCAGTGGTCGGTCGTGTTCACTGCATGTGTTGCTTGGTCTTGGGAGAAAACACAGCAATATGAGGGAAGTGACAGGTAAAAGCTTAACAAAGGGACACTTTACAGAATTGAGGTAGGAGTGAGGGGCACCTACAGGGACCTTACAGCTCCTCCAATCCTTAGGCTGGAAGAGGTGAGGGCAGGGAGTGGGTGCTGGCACCTGGAGAGTGCAGTCTTCATGGGGAAAGCTGACCATCAGGAGAGACGGCCATCAGGGAGGGACACAGCCAGCCCAAGGTTGGCACAGCTGGCTGGGCATCATGGCTCATGCCTGTAATCCCAGCACTTTGGGAGGCTGAGGCAGGAGAATCACTTGAGGCCAGGAGTTCGAGATCAGCCTGAGCAACATAGTGAAACCGTGTCTCTACGAAAAATAGAAAAATGAGCTGGACATGGTGGTGTGTGCCTGTAGTCCCAGCTACTCGGGAGGCTGAGGCAGAAGGATTGCTTGAGCCCAAGAATTTGAGGTTGCAGTGAGCTATGATGATGCCACTGCACTCTAGCCTGGGCAACAAAGTCAGATTCTGCCTCAAAAACTCACACACACACACACACACACACACACAAACGTTAGTGCAGTTCAAGGGACACGAGGTAGGGTGAAGGAGGGCAGAAAGTGGATCTGCAAGGGCAAAAATGGAAGGGGTTCAGCGGACAAGAATTAGATATGTTCATGATTGATCTCCCTCCCTCTTAGTAGCCATTTAAAATAAATTGCAAATATTTGGCTGTACTACTAAATTTGAAGGGTGAAATCCGAGAGAAACTATTACTTTCTTTCTTTTTCTTTTTGATTTTGATTTTTTGTAAAGACAGGGTCTTGTTATGCTGCCCAGGCTGGTCTTGAATTCCTGGCCTCATGTGATCCTCTGCCTTGACCTCCTAAAGTGCTGGGATTACAGGCATGAGCCACTGGGCACAGCCTACTTTCTCTTTCTTTATGTGTTCCTGGTGATCGTAGCTAAAGAAACCATTGGTCTGATTCAAGAGAGTATTATTTGCCAGGAACTTATATTCAGTTTCCTAGGAGATTATCGTTGGCTGTATTAATGTCAATATACCAGTTGTGATATTGTACTATAGTTTTGCAAGATGTCACCATTGGAGTAACTGGGTAAAGAGTACAGGATATCTCTATTATTTCTTATAACTGCATGTGAATCTACAATCATCTCAAGATAAAAAATGTAATTAAAAATTATATTCACTTATATTTCCCTTATTCTACTTGAAGGAGTTAAGAACACGCCACTCCAAAATACGGTGCTCTGGCATATTGACCATTTTGAGTTAAAGGCACTTGAAAAGCAGCAGGTACAAGGAGATCACTCTGACCTTCCTCTGTTTCTTAAAAGCAGGAGATGAAATACCCAAGTAAAAGATGCCCTTCTTGTACCAGAAAAAAAATATTATTTTTATCATCAAGGGTGGGAAATCTGTACAAATGGAACTGTTAAACTAACCCTCATTTTCCTACTCAATTCCTTACCCTAGCCCAAGCTCCTTTGCCTTGTCACATTTTTATGATTTATTACTTTGTCCAATTCAGTGTAAGTGTTCAACTCTAACTGCATCATTGGGCTTCGTTTCCTTATGAAGTCTCCTGTGCCACGTGAAACTTGTGTTAAATTTTTATGGTTTTTTCCTGTTGATCTGTTTTATGTCAATTTAATCCTGAGGCCTAGCTGAAAAACCCTTCAAGGGTAGAGGTAAAGTTTTGCTTTCCCGACACACTTATGATAATTAAATTTGAGGCTTTAAACGTTGATGTAGAGTTCCCTAGCCATGACCGGGTTAGTTTGTATTCTAATCTTATCGGAATGAAATCTTTGAGTTACTTGATTTGCTATGACTTGAATTTTACTTCTGTCTAACAGGTCTGTTGTTGCCTTGAATAGGAAGAATAAATCCAAGGCCCAGGGGAGAGGCCTGAGACCTTGGAAAGGCAGCAAATAAAATAAACTGTAATTGGATCAGCCTCAAGTGCACGCAGGAGTTTACTTCTTGTACCAATGTTGTCAGAGAACTCCTCTGCAGGACGGCCGTTCTCTTGTAGAGATTTAAAATCTCTACTGAAAGATTTTAAAATCCTTACGTGCTGTTGTTCTCTTACAGACTTTTCAGTTAATGGAATTAACTAGTTTACTTGTCATTAGAATAAAATAGCAATTTAAAAAATCTACATTAATAGGCTCCTTTAGGGGAAGAACAGCTGCTCCAAGATCCCTGAGGAGAAGGGGGCATCAAAATACCTGATCCCAGAGACATTTCTAGATTCGAAGTGTTTTATGTCTAATTCAATAGAAATGAGTGCATGGACTATATAAAGTTTCCATGTACTTTTTCCTCCAGATACTTTTTTTTAGAACTATGCCTTCACATTTCACAGAGTTAATATAAAAGAAATGTCCCAGTAGGCTAAAGTTACAGAACAAATATAATTCTTGGTCCTGTATATGAGACAACCCTCACTGATAGGTGGTATGCTCTCATAGGTGGATACATTCCTATCCTTGAAGATTAAGACTGAGGTAGCTTTATTTTGGAGAGGATGTGTTTCACGCAGGATGAATCTGGATACCTTTTTCTACATGTAATTGACGTAGTCAGGACTGATATTTTATTTTCCATCGCCTCATATAAAAATAGCATCAGCAGCTTATTAAACAGCACTAGATCAGGAAATACAAGGGCATTATAACGAATAAGTCTAAGCTCATTATGATCTTAGTGAGCTGGTTCAGATTCAGCATTGTACTAGAGCTGGTGTTTATTAACATTGATGGCATGAAGTGCATGCCCGATCAACTTCAACGGAGTTATTACTTAGCATGTGGGATAAATTTAACGCACATCACTGACAAATGCAGCCAAGTTTGTGGAAAGATCGAATTTCAGCACAATTTCATACCAGAAATCATACTATCAAGATGTGCAGACATGGCACATAAATATGGCCCCTTTCCTGGGCATATGCACTGATATCTTGAACACCCAAGACACTGAGGTCGAAGGTCTGAGGCAGAAACACAGCTCCTTTATTAATTAAATAAACAGTCTGGTTACATCTGGTCCTTTGAATGATCTTACTAATTACATTTAAGTAAAAAGGCTGAGGACAAATTAGATTTGGTGGAATTTATAATGAAGGTTCTAGTACATCTAGGTAGCTGTTTTGCTAGAATCTGTTTGGCTGTAAATTCCATTTAGAGTTGTTGATATTATTTATCTTTAAGTCCTTTTGACTTCCCATCATCAAAGTGAACGCCAAATGTTCTACAAGATGGAATAAACTCCTTCGGCCTCTTCTCAGTCAGGAATCAATGGAAGTTTCCCTTTTTTATTCACCAGCCCTGAGCTGAGTTCACAGCCCGAATTAAGACCTTGTTGTGCAATTGTGTGATGTTGAGGAAATCACATGACTTTCCTGAGCTTCAGAAGTGATGGGTAGGTTTAAAGCTCCCAGCACAGAACCTTGCCCCGCAGTAGGCCCTGAATCAATGGTAGTGGCCATCAAATAAAGCAGATCAGCAGGCTTGATTTGAAACTTATTTCTACTTTCGATGACTTCACTACAATAAGCCTGAGACGTAATGTAAAAGCCTTTTGTACCTTTCTCCTTGATAAACACATACGAAACAAAACAGAACACTTAGGGCTTGATGTTTACAGATAAAAGACAAGAGAGAGTCCTCTAGTGGTAAACAGACAAATTGCCTAAAGCCATTGATTTTTTTAACTTCCTACTTAGGGCTGAGACTGAAATTGATCACAGAAATGCAATGTAAAGCTATGGGATCAATATAAGTCATATTTGGATAGGATTTTAGCCTTCATGCCATCCTTTAAAACAATGAAATAAAGGAAACTTCCTTATCCTTCTACTATACTAAAAATTGCAGTTTAATCACGTAAGCAACAAAAAATCCAAGCCAGAAGCTATTTTTTTTTGACAATCAAAAGCGAGCCGTTTTGATTCATTTTTCATACAAATGACCAGGTATTACATAAAGAAATGATTTCAGTAGTACTTTAAGTTGAATTACAGACTTCTTTCCAAGTACATAGAATAGTACATAACTGATAATTTCACAGGATTTCTGATCGTTTCTGACAGTTTAGTAAAAAGAAAACATGCTGTAGGAGCTTCTCTAATGACATTCTCTAAGCGTCCCTCACCGGACATTAGCAGGGCTGATTTCCATCCAGTTTCTGAACTCACACGATCTCCATTTCTACCAACACTACAGCCCTGGAAATTCAGTCAGGGCGGTACGAGACGGTGGTTAAAAGCAGGAGCTCTGAAGCCAGACTGCAGTTAAATCTCAGCTTTGCCATTTATTGATCATGTGAGCTCTGTGTCTCAGTTTCCTCACCTATAAAACATCAGTGTTAATACCAGCTACTCCATAGAGTTGTTCTAAGAATGGATTAAATTAATACATGGACAGTGATTAGAACAGAGCCTAGAATTATTATTATCAAGCAGCTGTGATGTGCCTATAACCTTCAAGGGATTACAAAGAATGCAGCAGACACTTAAAATCTAGGCCCTGCCTTCAAAGAGTTTATAGTTTACATGGGAAAATCTTGCTAGAGCAATGGGCTTTTACCTCACTTCTTGGTTTTCAGGGGGTCGATTTTTTAAAAACATACTCCTGGCTTCTCATGTTCCTATTCTTGTTCTTCTGGGAGAAGAGGGGTGACTTTCTTGGAGTAGAGTGACTCTGGGTATGATCCTACAAAGAAATGGCGATGTGTTTCCCAACGTAGTTAGGAGGCGCATTTGGCCCTCGATCTATAGTATACACTACACATTTAGCTACATCAATAATAAAGGTGATAACTTGGGCTCCACCTGTTAAATATCGGTTATACTTCTTTGTTTTTTTCAGAACTCAATCTGAGAAGTGGAGAGCTATTAACTGAGGAGTCTCTTGGAGACCCCAGCAGAACACACTGACCCACAAAAGCAATTCAATGCTAACTCCTATGGTGTGGACCTACCATACAAAGATTTCCAGAAATGACAGTTTGATACGGGCTGAAGCAGCAGGAAGGAGTTTTATGAAGGCCGAACTTGGGCTGGCTCTTGAAGAATGGGATAGAATTTGGATGGGTGGAAGGAGGGAAAAAAGCCCTTTTACAAGCAGAGCAGTTTTTTTCTTAAGACTCATAGCAGTTTTTACTTCTATACAAACAAAGCAAAATGTAAAATATTGGTTAAAATTATTAATGGTAAGTCATATTTCTGTTTGATGGCACTTGGTAACACAGTTGAGCTATGGCAGAGGAATAGGTGTCATAGGCCCTCGCTGCCTGGTTTTCTGATCACATGTGACCTAATTTCCAGGAATGTTCTAAGTACTTTGCACATGTTAAGTTGCTTCTTACAACAACCCTATAATATAGATATCATTTCCCCATTTTATAGCTGAGGATGCTGAAGCACAGAGAGTAGTAATTTTCCTAATGTTGCACAGCCAGTAAGAGATGGAACAGGGTTTTGAACCCATGCAGTGTGGCCCCAGAACTCATTTTCACATCATCTGCTTTGTGATTTCTCAGTCCAAGGGAAGGGGTTGGGTGGTCCTCTCTTATAAAAGGGACCAGTGAAGAGACCAAGGCTGATCTGAGTGAAAGACTTCGAAGGCTGTCACACAAGGCTGGGAGCTAGGTAGGGCTGGCCAAGGGAGGATTTGAAAAGCCAGGCACAAGAATTTGGGTGTGAATAGAGAGAAAAAAAAAAGGAAGATACATCCAATTATGCTCCTGCTCAAGAACAATTCTATATTGCTCATATTATTTCCAAAGAAGATTTCCGGAGTTTCAGTTTGGTAGACTGGATGTTATATATATACGAGGAGATGGTAGAAAAAAAAAACAGAACTGGATCTTTATGCATTGGCTGCGCCACTGGTGGGAAGGCACATGGCTGACAGTGAAAACGTGTCCTCTCACCCTTTTTTCCCAAGTGCCTGCCTAGAAGACAAGCAAGACTGGAGATACGAATTTGAAGTTTCATCTGGATTTGAGAGCTGAAACTACAAAATGTGAAACTCCATGAAAAAAAGACCCTAAAGGAGGCCAAAAAGAAACACCGAGGGAGGCGGGAATAGGGACAGCCCAGTGCTGAGGAAGTTAGCTGGTCTGCACAGTTTAAGAAGTTCCCAGTCAGCTTCTTCAAAGCGTGGTAGCATATGAGAACTGGGAGGAAGCCAGGAAATTTAACAATGAGCTTAAGAACATTGAAGAGAGGAAATGAAACTGGGCTCTGCCCTTATGACACTGTTACATAGGGCCAAAAAAGGAGCGTCTGGCACTGTGTGGCTCCTCACTGTTTCCCACTCTCCCAGGGCATAGCGCCTCTTTTCAGTTGGCTAGGATGGTGCAGGGAGGGGGAAACTGAGTCCTCAAGTTATAAAACTGGAATACTTTTTTTATACATTCAGCTGGCCTCCTTAGCATCATGCCTTAGCTCTTTCCAATGGGCTCTTCATGCGTCTACTCTCCTAATCCTTTGATAGTCTGTTGTCAACTGGGTTTGCCACATCATAGACAGCACAGTTAGTGGCTCTAACCCCTGTCTAGCTGCTACCTTTAAGAGAGGCCCTGCCCCCATGCCTGCCCATGTCTCTGTCAGCTCCTGCTCTAGCCTGGCCTGGATCTTTCAACTCCTGCTAGTAAGGATTAGCTAGCCCACCATCCTTTTTGTCCCTTCTGGCTCCCTCTCTGCAACCCCCAAATTATTTTGGAAAAAAGTCAACTTTGCCTGGAGACTTGTCACCTTGTGCATCTGCTGCCCATGTGTCCACCCCACACACAGTGTTGTGGACACACAGTAAGGTGACCCCTAGTCCTTTATGTAATCCCCTCTCCTGAGTGCTGGTAGAACCTGTGACTTGCTTCTAACCAAAAGAATTTTGGGACAGGTGATGGGATGTCACTCCCTGGATCATATTTTGTTATATAAGACTCCATCTTAGCCGACTGGAGACAGAGAGAGACTTCCTTGCTGGCTCTGAAGATGTGAGCTGCCATGTCGTGAGAGGTCCATGTGGCAAGGAATTTCAGGTGCTTCTAGGAGCTGATGGTAGCCCCCACCATCAGCCAGCAAGAAAAGGGGGACCCTGGTCCTACAACCTCAAGGGAGTGAATTCTGCCAACAACCTGAAATTGCTTGAGAGCAGGAGTGGGTTTCCTCCAGTCAAACCTCCAGATGAGAACACAGCCCAGCCAAGCCTTGGCTGCAGCCTCATGAGACCCTGTCCAGAGGACGCATCCATGCTGTGCCTGGACTCCTAACCCACTGTGAGAAACTGAGATAATCGATGTGTGCATTTTAAGCTGCTAAGTTTGAAGTAAACTGTTGTTGCACAGCAATGGATAACTGGGAGAGGCAGACAAAAGAGATGCACTTTTAAGAGGCTTGGCAATAAAAGGAAATCAGGAAGGAGGAGCAGATTTTTCAAAGATCTTTTAAGGTAGGAGAATGTCATAGAATAATCCTTCCCATATAAAAACCATGACCATGTTTTTCAGAAGATATTTGTATCAGTCATGTTCCCAACAAGAAGGCAGAAAACATTGTACTATTGAAGTAGAGGGATGTGATGCATATCCTATATTTTTTGCATATGCATATCCTATATATAATTTGTTATACAGGTGATGGAAATGGGAAACCCAGCAGAGAACAGTGAGGCAACCCAGAGATTAGCAGCAGCAGGAGATCACTTTACTCCAAGTCTAGAGAATCAGAGGGGAGAGGCCATGTTAGCAGAACTCAGAGGGAGGCTCACCCAGCAGAAGCTGGTAATGGTGCACCTGCCCAGGGAAAGGTGGGCAATGAAGAGGTGCAGCTGCTGCCAGAGCATTTCCTGAACAGGGCTGGGGAGACACTCTGGCTTTTCTTTTCTCCCAGCCTACAGTCTTCCTCCAGAACCTCCCCGTGGCCAAGACTAGCTGGACATTAGCTGAGAGGGGAGCCTGGAAAATGCAGCCAACAGAGCTCAGACCCTGTTAGGGGCTGAATTGTGTCTCCCAAAATTCACATGTTGAAGCCCTAACCCCCAGTAGCTCAAAGTGTGACTGTATTTGGAGATAAGGTGCTGTGGTCTGAATGTTGGTGTTCCCCCCAAATTCATGTGTTGAAATCTAATCAATGTGATGGTATTGGGAGGTGGAGACTTTGGGAGGTTCTTAGGTCATAAGCATGGCATCCTCATGAATGGGATAGTGCCGTTATAAAAGTGGCCCCAGAGAGCTGCCTTGCCCCTCCCACCATATGAGGATATAGCAAGAGAGCTCCCTCTGTGGACCAGAGTATGAGCCCTCACCAGACACAGGATCTGCTGGTCATGGACTTACCAGACTCCAGAAATGTGAGAAATAATTTTTTGTTGTTTATATTTACCCAGTCTATGGTTTTTTTTTTTTAATAGCAGCTGGAACAGACTAAGACATAAGATCTTTAAAGAGGAGATTCAGTTAAAATGAGGCTACTAGTGTAGGCCCTAATGCAATATCACTGGTGTCCTTATAAGTAGAGGAAATCTGGACACACAAGAAAGAACAGGGGCGCACACACATGCACAGAGGAAAGACTACCTGAGGACACAGCAAAAAGGCTGCCATCTGCAAACCAAGAAGAAAGGCCTCAGTAGAAATCAACCCTACCAACACCTTGATCTTGGACTACTGGCCTCCAGAACTGCAAGAAGATACATTTCTGTTGTTTAAGGCACCAATCTGTGGTGGTTTGGGTCTAGGTCCAGTTGCTCATCGCACAGAAATCCAATTATTGAGATAAAGATTGTCAAGGAAGAAAGGAATTTTTGCTACAATAGACACCTTGTCAGGAGACTGGGAGAAGCTGTCTCAGATCTACCTTTCCAACTAAGGGAGGTCATGGGCTTTTAAAGTGTAACAGAGGGAATGGCCTGAAAAAGGATAAAATGTTTTACAAACTGTCTCTTTAAAAATTCCCTCACTCTTCTTGAGAATTAAAACCTACATTCTCACCTGGCCCAGTGATCAGAGGGGCAGGGGAGTGTCCTTTGTTCTTTGTACCACAGGCGATAGCTCAATGGAATTGTCCGGGTGGAGGTCCCGAGATTGTCTTTGCCAGAGATGGGATCCATCAGAACCATCAACTGTAGTTAAACAATAATACCCTGAAGCTGAAAACCCTCCCTTAAAAAGCTCTGTATTTCTGCTTATAGACAGGACGTTGGTACTTTAAGGAGTTTGCCAACCTCCTCATTTGCCAGTAAATTAATAAACCTCCCTTTACTTCTCCTGAAACTCCTTGTCCTTGTTCTTCTGATGCAGCCTTGGGGACAAGTGCTGAACTTTTGGTAACAGAATTTGGCATCCCTGGGTGGGCCCATCGGCTCCCCAGTAGAACAGCACCCTTTGCTGAAGAGGCAGGGAGCATCCCTGGGTCCAGTCATGGGTCTTTGTCATTAAGAGCAATGTCTTTTTGGGGTGAGAAAGTAACGGACTGCCCCACAAGCTGCCAGAGCCTGTTTAGTTCCAGGGAATTCTTGTTTCTTTCCCCCCAAAGTAGATGCAGCTCCCTGCAACTTGAACAAAGTTGAGGAGAAAGAAACGGATTTGGTAAGTGTCTGGACACCTCGGCCATTTGTTTGGTAAGTTCCCCGGCATGCACGCTGAAACCTTTGATTCCACCGATTTGGGTGAGGTTTTCAGACCTTCCTGCAGCATTTGCTTGGAGGCACCGTTTGGAGTGGAAGGCACAAGGTTGAATGGAACTGGAGAATCTGGTTTGGATTTGGAGCTTGTTTATATGGTTCCCATTCATTTAGTAAGACCTTGGCATTAAGATGATTTGTCTCGGGGATTCCCTGCATTGTTTACTAGTCATGTTGTGTTCATCGTTGTTGGTTGTCAACATGGGAGGCTCCATTTCTATTCCATCTGAAAGCCCCTTAAGGAGAATCTTGGCTGAATGGTGTTATTGTAGTCCAGTGTGCGTGCTGGAGTGTGAGGAGAAGTGGCTGTTGAATGGAACCTTAAATTAAAACTGGAATTATTTTGTCAAAGGTCAGGCAAATGGGTCGAGATCCCATACACACAGTCTTCCATGCTACTGCACAAAGGCCTGGGATAAAGTTAATGGTACAAGAGAGACCTCTACTGGTGATGGGTGGGATAGTCAGATCCCGCGTAATAGAATTGAAGCGGGATTAACCAGGTTGGATCTCATAAATCCAATCTGCTGCTGCCAGGTCCCCACCAGCTGGGGAGTAGCCACAGGCTCAGCAGTGCTCTAGCTCACGCTGCCAGGGTCCCCACTGCTCAGACTGCTGCAGGCCTTTGTGATACCTTGTTTTTGCACAGATTCCCTTGGTCTGCACCAGTTCTGTGTCAGTTGTTCAGTGCCGGCTGGAGGGGGAGGTGCCACACAGGGCCACAGCCCCAAGGGCGGTCCCCGCAGAAGAGGACTGGCGAGCGTGGGGGCCGCCCGTGCAGGAGGGGAAAGTGGAAGGCAGGGAGGAAGGGGGCGACGCCCTACTGCGCTCCCCCACTGGACACCTGCGCCACGGAGGGACTGCGCCGCTGGGATCCCTGGGGCGGCTGCCATACCTGCCACGGGAAGGCGCCACAGGCCCGGCTACATTTGAGGTCCTGCTGATCCCCGCCCTGCCAGAGGCCCGCAGCTGGCTTAGGAGATGGACCCACGCGGAAGTCCTCGGTTCATTTCCTTCTCTCTGGTTCGTTCATTCAAGGTCACGTCACTCTGGAAGAGAAACATCAGACCTGGAGAGACGTGACCTCGAATGAACGAACCAAGGAAAGGGAAACATCAGACCCACCCTCCCAAGGCAGCCACCACCACCTTGGTACCGTGAGAGGGGCGGGGCAGGGCGTGACTGGCCAACGCCTACTAGGTTGTGACTCAGGGGTGGAATGGTCCCTCCTTCCAAGACCCAGCAGGGAACTCAATTTGGCCAAAGGTCACCCATAGCCAGGGCAGGGCAATTTAAGGCAATTTCAGATAGGGGGCTTCAATGCTCATGGAAAGGGAAGAAAAAGCCACCCCAGACTGATGTATAGTAAGTGTGGGTTTTATAAAGAGGAAGGACATTGGAAAGAGCATTTCCCAAAAATGCAAAGTGCTCTAGGTAACCAGAAACCCTCAAGAGAACAAATGGGTTTTTTCTCAAGTGTGGGACTCATATGACAAAAGAGGGGACCCAGGGCCCCTGCCTCACTAGTAGCTCCAATCCAAATATTCCCCACTGGAGCCCGGGATGAAATTGGCAGTGGGGATTTGATTGGTGTCCAGATGCCTGGGCAGAAGTGGTCCAGACTCCTCTCCCCGGTCACCTCCCCGGCGCCCCAGCACCAGCTGCACACTGTGATCCACACTTGTGGCAGCTGTAGGCAAGCAGCAGCTAAGGAACTCACCGACAGCTGACTATCAATGGCATTCAGTCATATTTGAATGGCAGGATCCTGGGACTGGAGTGGTCTCGTGACACTGCTGAACTGTGTTGCCCCATGGTTTTAAAGAGCTCTCCTGCCCTGTTTGATGGGACCTTAGGGGACTTGCAGAATCCGAGGACCTGCAATTGGACAGATTTGCAAATAGCAGGTTACTTATCTGGGGCTCTTGGAATGGCAGGGTTCTGTTGCATCTGGATCCTGAACTTTGGACTAATAGCAAAGCCCTTGTATAGGGCCCTTAAAGGGACAGATGTGGAGCCCCTGTTCTGGACCACACACTGTCAAAATGCCTTTGAAAAACTAAAGCAGAATCTTATGACTGTCCCCACTTTGGGGTTGCCTGACTTGAAGAAAGAATTTAGATTATACGTTCATGAAAAACAAGAAATGAGCCTTGGAGCCTTAGTACAGGTGCTGGAGATGTGCCATGGCCAGTGGCACACTTGTCAAAGCCACTGAACAGTATCATGAGGGAGTGGCCTCCTTGTCTCTGGGCAGTAGCAGCTACTTGTGAGTTGTTATTAAAGACCGTGTCTATTCTCAATCGTGCCACTCTGTCACCAGCCAAAGAGAATGAGCCTCTGCAGCATGACTGTTCAGAGGTTCTGGAGGTTATCTATTGTAGCAGGATGGATCTGTCAGGTCATCCAATGCCAGAGCCTGACTGAGATCTTTTCACTAACAGGAGCAGCTTTATGGACAATAAAGGGCTGGATATGTAGTGATCGTGGTGGTGACTACCACCTGGGACTTCAGCCCAGAAAGGTGAGCTGATTGCTTTAACCAGAACTCTTCGGTTATCCAGAAGGAAAAAGGTAAACATTCATGCAGAATCTAAATATGTTTTTATGATTGTGCATGCTCGTGGTGCCATTGGAAGAAAAGGCGGCCCCTGACAGCAGGAAATAAGGACATTCAGTATGCCACTGAATATCCTTAGTGACCCTGATACAGGCTGTGTCTCAGCCCAAGGTGACCATCATGCACTGTCCTGGTCACCAAAAAGGGGAACACTTATGTTGCAAAAAGAAATCAGGCCCCTGGCAGAGTTGCTGAGGAGGCTGCTAAAAGTTTCTTGGGGCCGGATTAGATTTAGATTCCGTTTAAAACTAAAGACTGGGGCTCTGATATTTGGGATGGAATAGCTAAATGGAGACAAAACTCTCATGGACTTGTTTTCCTACCTGAAGCTTTGGTTGGAACTCTTATGAGGCACCTACATGAATACACACGTTACAGGGTGTCATGCCTTAACGGATTTGGTGGGAACCTGGAGAACCCCATTTGCAGCAAACTAATTATTTGCTGGAAACAATCCAAAGACAGAAAAGTGACCTGCTGCACAGGAAACCCAACATGTGCAGACCCACCCTTTAAATGATTGGTGATTTCACTCAGATGCCTGAACTTGAGGGATCATTTTTTGAGCCCCAATACCTCTTGGCATCAAAGTATAATGCTCAGTCTTCTTATGTATACTTGAGATAAAGTTGCCTTGTAAAATATATTTTAGATTGTGCACAGTGGCTCATTCCTGTAATCACAGCTACTCAGAAGGCTGAGGCAGGAGGATCACTTGAGCCCAATAATTTGAGATTGGTGTGAGCTGTGACACCACCCCTGCACTCTAGCCCAGGCAACAGAGCAAAAACCTGTCTCAAAACAAAATTTAGCTTTATAATTTTTGGGGGTGCTTGATTTAGCCACCAGACTGTTCTCCAGATACTGAGGTGTTATTTTACATAGAAACATGAATTTATTTTATATAATTCATGAATTTATATATGATATAATTTTATTATATGAATAAATATATGAATTATGATATAAGAATTTATTAAGACCCTTCACATATCTGTTTCATATGTTAAAATAATCTTTACTAAAGAATATATTCACAATAAGATTTCCTATGTAAGGAAACTGCCCATGTTCACTTAAAATGTTTTACTTACCTGAATTTTAATCTTTTGGATTTATCTGATATAAAGTCAGCATCTCTGGGGTATGTTTTTAAGTCAGTTTGGAAAGCTGACAATGACACTTAGTGGACATGTAGATCTTTATGTGAAATCTGTTGACATCAGTGCTATTTGTGCCGTTGAAAAGTCATCTAACCCATTCCTCCACTACTTCTCTGGTTTTTATAGGCATATTCTCTGAGTTTGGCCAATATTCATAGAATGAGATGGGGACGATGTTTACTCACAAGTAAATGGTCTTCTTCTGTTAGGAGAGGGGTCAGCCAAGGACAGGGGCTGAGCCTGTTTCTCCTTTAGATAGGGCAAGTGTTCCTCAGTGCACCAAAGGCCCCCAACTCCTTACCACTTCCTACCCCTGCACCAGGCCCACAGTTACTTACCTATCCCATCAGGGCATGTGAATTAATGGCTTCTTAAAATGCTATCTATCTCTTCTATTTAAGCATCTACCTCTCATACTTAAATAATAGTTCTGCTGATACCCATCTCGTGTAAGTTAGGTTACTGGATTTGTACATAGTTTTATCCTTGCTAAATCTATTTTGTAACTGGCAAGACTCTCCTAGGATGCTATGTTAAGCTCTTAGGGTGATAAATATTCTACTATGTACATATTAATTTCTCTTCCAAGTCATTTCCTTGTCTCAGAGACACATTAATTACTCACTACTTGATAGGCATCTTAGAAGAGGCGTTCATGTATTGTGAAAATCAATCTTTAGTAAATTTTCATTTAGGTTTTGTTTGGTTGTTCATTCTTTTAGGTTTGCTTACTGATTTGTTTCTCTGAATTTTAGATTCTCCTGCAGTTTCTGACCTCCAGGCAAAGGTGGATGAATGGAGTTCTGATGTGTGAATGAGAAAAAGGCCTCATTAGAATTTATTCAACAGACGGCTAACAACACCTGCTCCAGAGAGAGCCACTGCCATTAGCAATGAGGGAAAGTTAGAGTACTAGAATCTTTTTCTGGAACACCTGGGTGTTTATTTCATTTTTTTTTTCCTCTTCTCTTCCTGACCTCCAATTTTCTAACTTTACAAATGACTTTACTTCTTTTTTGAACTAAAGGATGAGAAGATTCTACTTGCATATCCAGAAACTGAAACTCATGGCATTTATCCCCAAACATCTCCTTCTATTCTTCTCCCAAATCTGGCTAATATGCACATTTATATTAATACTATGCTATATTTCTTATGGCTACTATAGATTTGATCACTTTCAACATGAAATATTGGAGTCCCTCCTGTATTCCTGTCCTATGGTTAGCCACAGAGATTACAGGTTATAAATCAAGGATCTTGTCAGTCTGTAAAAACCATCACTTCAAACTCTTGGAATTTTCACACCTGAAATTCATACAAATGAAGGTAGACCTAGAGACTGGTGTGAACTAAAATAAAATCTTAAGCTGCCCCGGCTGGCTGACTGGACCCCTTCTTTGCCAAGGACCCCAGAAATGCCCTAAAGCTGAGTTCCTGGCCATGAAAAGGGAGGTCAGAACTGCCTCTCCATTCCCCCTTCCCTTCTTGGAGATATCCTTTGTAGCTCATTAACAGTCCTAAGGTTATGCAAGACAAAGCTTAAACCACACCTGCCAGTCATCAATTTACTTAACAGATCACCAAATTACTTAACAGATCACTTGAGTTCTTAACTTAAAACATTCCAAGCCTTAGACAAAGCTTCATTTCTTTAAATAATTACAAATCAAGGAATCTTTAAATTCACCTATAACCTGTAATTCCCTGCTTGGAGATGTCCTGCCTTTCCAAACCAAACCAATGTATGTTTTCCATGTATTGATTTATGACTTTATGTGTGATTCCTGTCTCCCTGAAATGTATAAAACTAAACTGTAACCCAATCATGGTGCGACCACTTGCTCAAGGCTTCTTGTACATGGCTCTCTGGGCCATGGTCACACATATTCAGCTCAGAATAAACTTCTTTAAATTATTTTGCAGAGTTTGGGTTCTTTTCTGTTGACACTGGTAAAAAATCCTCACAACAGCGGGACAGACAACATAGAACAGGTAATGAACAAAATGCAGTGAAAATACGAGGGAAGGAATAAATTATTCCTCAGGGTTTCCAAAGGAAGCTTCTTAGGTGACAAGGAACAGGGTCTTGAAGGATGACTAACAGTTTTGCCAAGGAGAGGAAGAGGGAGGGGCAGGTACTACAGGCAGAGGAAAGAACTTGTCAAAGTCCCAAGCCTTGACAGGCATGTAACCTATTGAGGAAACAGTGGGAAGCCTAGTAGAGCTAAACTGGAAAGTAATGCCAGGGCATTTGCAATAATCCTTTAGAGTAAGAAATGCAGCCTAGAGTCAGGTGTGGCAGAATGGATAGAGAAAGGGGATAAATTCAGGATACAGGTGGGAGATGAAGGATGGGCAGCAGTTAAGAATGACTGGAGTTACCCCCTTGGGAGAGTCGTTGTGTGCTAACACCATGATTAGAGAAAGGCCACCTGGAGGGAGCAGACCTGGGGTCAGCCAGCAGGGTTTGACACTGTAAGTCTGTTAAATGACCTCTTCGGCTAAATTTAAATGAATGCTCTTTGTCTTTTTGTCATATGATCACCTTCTGCTCTTCCTTGAAATTCTCTTTTCTCTTAGTTTCCAAGATATTACTTCTCTAAATTTCCTCTCACCTATCTGGCCCCTCCTTCTCAGGCATGCAGAGGAAGAGGAGCAATGAAAGGAGGTGATGTGTTGTTGGCCGACTGTTCCTATCGTTCATTCTATGGTGATCTCCCACCTCACAGCTCTTCAGTTACTAGCTATGAGCTGGTGACTTCTAACTCCAAGGCACAACCTACTCCTCTCTCGTGGCTGCCAGACCTTTTTGTGCAACTGCCTACTGAACATATCCACCTGGGTGTCCTGCAGGCACCTCCAAATCAATATCCAGCGCTGTACTCATCTTCCCTAGCCAGCACCTGCCTCTCCCCATGTGTGCCTCATCTCAGCAAATGACCTTTTCATCCACCTGCTTACCCAGGTGCCTGTGGATCCCAAGTCCCATGAGTGCAGGGACCATTTCAGTCTTGAGTGCCACTAGCTCAGTGAGTGGCCCACACATAGCAGATGCTCAAATATTGGTACAATAAATGAGAGAGGGTGGCTCACACCTGTGGTGGTGGCTAACACCTGTAATCCTAGCACTCTGGGAGACCGAGGCAGGAGGATAGCTTGAACTCAGGAGTTTGAGACCAGCCTGAGCAAGAGTGAGACCCTGTACTACTAAAAATAGACAATTATTAGACCTTGTGGCACATGTTTGTAGTACCAGCTACTTGTGAGGCTGAAGCAGGAGGATCACTTGAGCCCACTAGTTGGAGGTTGCAGTGAGCTACAATGATGCCACTGCACTCTACCTGGGATGACAGAGTGATACTCTGTCTCAAAAAATAAAAATAAATAAAGGAAGGAAGGAAGGAAAGAGGCAGAAGGGGCTCTCAGGTTTCTGGCTTCTGTCAACTCTCAAGGAATATAAGTGATCTTACTCTACCCATCCCATTGTAGCCTGAATTAATCAAATTAGGCACTGTTTGCTTCAGAAAGCCTTCCCTGATCACAGCCCCACCTCCCACCCTGGTCTGCTAAGCCTCATAGTCTCCTGCATCTGCCTTAACCATATCACATAGCATATGGCTTCCACTGCAATCTCACCTACCAGCTCCTTGAGGGATGAAGTAGGCGCCTACTTGTTTGGTGGAAGGAAGCAAGGAAGGAAGGACAGACTGACAGATATTCTGAGGGATGTGTCCAGATACTCGGCTGTGGCAGAGAGGAACATCAGTGACCCACGGTGATGCCCCGGAAGTGATTGCTCTTGCCCTAGAAGATGGATATGGAGCAGACTCTTATGCCTACAGGGGCAGGGAAGGAAGGTAGTCCTGGGTATAAGACACCAAAAAGTAGGGGGCACTGTGGTGAACTAAAGGGAACAAGCTAATAATTACTATGCAGAAATGATGTGACTATTTTGAAAATGGGAAGAAAACATTTAAAGTTACAGAGTAAATGGGGAAATGTATCTGCAAGAACATACTCATCAGTCAATAGCTGGGTTAATTTAATCAGACACATGTTTGAGGAAAGAGGAAAATTTATAAAGAGAGTTGTCAGGTAATTAATATTAAATCAGGTCCTTGATTTGATTTTGAAGCAGAAATGAACTGTTTATGAAAGAAGTCCAGTGATAAAAAATGAGGGATTTCTTCAATAGTGGTGGATAATTTTTTAGGTACTTGTACATTCCCAGCTGTAAATACCACTGCAGAAGAAGCTACTGTCAGAGAATCTAAACATGCAGATTTATCCAAGTCAACCACTCAAGCATTCATCTCAGTAATGAATAACACAATTTGGGAAATTGATTTTAATTAATTGGACTATGTATTTAATTATATTAAAATTAATTTTTCACCTTGAGCTCTGTAAAACACCATACAAACTTATTACCTCATTCAATCCTGATATGATCCTATGAAGTGGATTACTTTTATTCCCATTTTTGCAGATTAAGAAACTAAGGTTTGGAAAGTTTTGTTCATTCATTCATTTGACAAATATTTATTCAATTCAGAATGCCAGATGTATATAGTGGTGAACAAAGCAGACAAAAGTCCCTGCCCTGATGGAGGTCAAACTTCCAGGGGAAACCAAGTTGACACCAACACAGCAAGTAGCCTTCCTTTCAGATACAGCACTGTTTTTGAATCCAGGTCTTTTATTAAACCTCAGCTACATACTTTCTAGTAAGTGGCTGATGTTCTTTAAATAATAATAGTAGTTTTGAGGAGCCAGCAGAGTGCAGACCTATGACCCAGTGGATGCAAGTTCTTAGGACAGCTGAGTAGCTGCTGGACCACTCCCCAGGTACGTGACCTCAGCAGACAAACCTTTGTGCAGTTGGCTGTCCTGTTCTGTGACAGTGTAGATCACAATATCTGCTCTCTGCATGGACAAGCTGCTGTAAAGATACGCAGGAAATAACACAATAAAGGTGGAAGTGCTTATAAAATCATATGCATACATTCGTGTAATACTTGACACATTATATGAATAGTAAGTAAAATATAAATAATAGGGTTATTTTTTAAAAATAATGACCCACTCAGCAATAGTGAAATTTCCAGCAATCATAGAAAATGTGGAGTGGTGTTCTGGGTGGCTGAGTTAGTTTTAAGTTTGTTGATTTAAAGAGAAGTGTTATTTAGCTGTCCTTAGAAATATTTAGTCACATCCAGCAGCATAGGGGCCCAGGCAAATAAACCCAGACACAGTAAGAGCCACTGAGCAGAGCTGACATCATCTCAGGGATAATCAGTGGGCCTTCTCTCATTCATTCATTGAACAAATGTTTACTGGTTGCCTACCATGTCTGTTTGGTTCATTGCTGTATCCTGTGCTCAGAACAAACTTGCTGCCCTGAAAAGGTTTACATTCTAATAAAGGGAGATGTGTTTATCTTAGGTAGTAAGTGCAACAAAGAAAAGTGAGACTGGGTGATTGATGGGGGATGGGAAGGAGGGAGCATGTGTTAGTCAGGATAATTAATGCCAGCTGCCTCAACAACCAAAACCTGCAATTTTAGTGGCTTAGCCCCACAAAAGATTGCTTTCTCACAAAGTGTGATTGGTGTCTGTGACTCAGGGACCCAGGGTCCCTTTTCTTACTTCCAGGTTCTCCAAGGCAGGAGAAGAAAGGAGGGCTGGAGAGGCACACTGATTCTGGCTGAAGTAAAGAGATGGCACAGCATGGTGGATCTCTGGGGGAGGAGGGTTCCAGGGAAAGAGAACAGCAATGGCAAAAACCTGAGGCAGAAATGTGCTTGGCTTGTTTGCAGAAATAGCAAAGAAACCACTGTCGCTTCTCTCAGTGGAAGAGAGGGTTGGAAAGACAGTCAAAGGCCAGGCCACCTAAGGCCTCTCAGGCCAAGGGAGGAAGTGAGGATATACAGTTGTTGGGGGCCACTTAATGTCCCCCTAGTGACATTTCTTTACTGATGCGTTATGTAATAGAAATTGTTGATGATTACAATGACTATGTAAACTAAATTATGAATACCATGCTATAGTTTCTAGAGAAATCTTTTTAAAATGTGTTACTATATATATTTCCCTGAGTGAATGGTTATAAGTTTTTGATACTTGAACACGTTTTCTGCATATCCAAGACCCTTCAGAGGTAGGGGTTTTTCCTGCCACTAATGGCCACAGGGCCAAGCACCATGATGGCCTGTCCCCATCATTCTGGAAGCCTGATGCCTGGCAAGCATAAAGGCCCCCTATTGGACTCCTGCAAACCGATCACCTACAGATGCCCGTGCACCTGTGCTACAAACAACCTCAGACACCCAACAGTTCCTCAACCACTGCTTCTACAGAGTGGCTCAACCAGTCTGTAAAAACTACCACTTTAAACTCCTGGAATTTTCATTCCTGAAATAAGCCTGAAGTTACTATAATTAACTCTTTAATCTAAAATTAACTACCAAATGAATAGAAGGGGTGAAACTAAATGTATTTATCTTAACTATTCTAGGTTAGCTTCTCATGAGTTAATAAGTAAAATAAATTGCATTCTAGATGTTTAGTTAATCTTTACTTCATGTTTCTGACCACATAAAATGTTGGCATTGAAATACAATGACCTGTATTTACTGTGAGAATAGTCATAACCCAGAATTTTCAGCTAAAAAATGTTGTAATTTAGAATTTGCTTACTGAATTGAATTAAGGTTTTGTATTAGGATAAACACTGTGGGAGTAATTCTGGTATACTGGGTTGGTGGTTTTGTGCAGGATGCTTAGAAAACCACAGCCCTTACAATAATTGTATACTCTTCTGGCCTGTTTCCCAGATTTGCTTGAAAAGGGTCAGAAATTATGACATATGAATGCTGAACCCCAGTTAGAAGTGTCTTCAAAGGTATAATTAGGCTAGACTTAAAAAGAGGGGATTATGAAAAGAAAAAGCTTTAGGCAAATTATATACCGAAGGAAAAACAGATATGTAACAAGGCAACTATAGAATATTGGAGTTGATTAATATTTTGAGAAGTGATTTTTGATCTACTTATAATATAAATATAGTGAAACATAGAGATGACTGTACGGCAATGTCCCTGACCCTAGACTAGGAGTAGGAATGTGAACATTGGGCCCCTTGGTGGTGTATCCACCCTGTAATTGTTATTTTCAGAACCCTTATTCTCTTTACGAAAGAGGCCAGGGATTTTGCTTTCCCAAATAAAAATAACGGCAGCAATAGTTGCAGCAAACAAACTGTGCTTACCATGTACAGTGTCTGTCATATAATGTTTCCTTTTCCTTATCTGTAAAATAGGGATTACATTATTATGGAATCCCCACAAACACCCCAGGAAGTGGGTACCATGTAAGTGACCTGCTGCAGGTCATACAGCTAGATTTTATTGGAAATTCTCTAGCTCCTCTTTGCCAGAAAGCTCCAGTGAGTAGCGGAGGGAAGAGAGTTGCTCCATCAGTGAACAGTGCCCTGGCACAGGCATCCTGTGCTTGTCAGCGCACTCGCTAATATGCATGGCAAAATCCCATATTACATGCCTGGGTGAAGCCATTCTAGGAGCATTCACTGAACGCCCAGAGCGGGAACGTCTATTAGGCATACAAATACTATACTTGCTTTCTAGAAAGCTTTTTTCACTTAAAAACCTAAACAATTCTCAGAAATTCACTTCTAAATAGAAACCCCCTCTTTTTTTACCCGCCACGCTCTGGCCCTGGCGCCTCACTTCGCAGCACCAGCCACGAGGGGGCAGTGGCGGCCGCGGAGCCAGGCCGGGCGGCAGGCTCGGCGGCTCGGCCATCGCTTGCTCTCGTCTGGCACGCGGCTCTCGGCCGTGGATTAGCGCAGCTGGGGACGTGGGAGGCCGCGGGCCCCGCCCCCGGCCGGCGGCGGCTGCGACCCAGCGCGGCAGTCTGCGCTGCAAGCTGAGCGGCGCGGAGGGCGCGACCGGCGGCCCGGGCGGAGGGGTCCGCGCTGCCTTCGGGGCTCCACTCCGCGTGCCACTCAGCACCGCGGGCCCCTGGGACGGGCCCGGGCTCTGGGCACCGGGAGTCGGGACCGCCCGCCGGAGCGCCGGGACCATGGCGCTGCGCGCCCGGGCGCTGTACGACTTCAGGTCGGAGAACCCCGGCGAGATCTCGCTGCGGGAGCATGAGGTGCTAAGCTTGTGCAGCGAGCAGGACATCGAGGGCTGGCTCGAGGGGGTCAACAGCCGCGGCGACCGGGGCCTCTTCCCGGCCTCGTACGTGCAGGTGATCCGCGCCCCCGAGCCCGGCCCGGCCGGCGACAGCGGCCCAGGCGCCCCGGCCCGCTACGCCAACGTGCCGCCCGGCGGCTTCGAGCCCCTGCCCGCCGCGCCGCCCGCCTCCTTCAAGCCGCCGCCCGACGCCTTCCAGCCGCTGCTGCAGCCGCACCAGGCGCCGCCGCCGAGCACCTTCCAGCCACCGGGCGCGGGCTTCCCGTACGGCGGGGGCGCCCTGCAGCCGTCGCCGCAGCAGCTCTACGGCGGCTACCAGGCCAGCCAGGGCAGCGACGATGACTGGGACGACGAGTGGGACGACAGCTCCACGGTGGCGGACGAGCCGGGCGCGCTGGGCAGCGGCGCGTACCCGGACTTCGACGGCTCTTCGTCGGCGGGCGGCGGCGCGGCCGGCCGCTACCGCCTGTCCACGCGCTCCGACCTGTCGCTGGGCTCCCGCGGCGGCTCGGTGCCCCCGCAGCACCACCCTTCGGGGGCCAAGAGCTCCGCCACCGTGAGCCGCAACCTCAACCGCTTCTCCACCTTCGTCAAGTCCGGCGGGGAGGCCTTCGTGCTCGGCGAGGCGTCGGGCTTCGTGAAGGACGGGGACAAGCTGTGCGTGGTGCTGGGGCCCTACGGCCCCGAGTGGCAGGAGAATCCCTACCCCTTCCAGTGCACCATCGACGACCCCACCAAGCAGACCAAGTTCAAGGGCATGAAGAGCTACATCTCCTACAAGCTGGTGCCCACGCACACGCAGGTGCCGGTGCACCGGCGCTACAAGCACTTCGACTGGCTGTACGCGCGCCTGGCCGAGAAGTTCCCGGTCATTTCGGTGCCCCACCTGCCAGAGAAGCAGGCCACCGGCCGCTTCGAGGAGGACTTCATCTCCAAGCGCAGAAAGGGCTTGATCTGGTGGATGAACCACATGGCCAGCCACCCGGTGCTGGCGCAGTGCGACGTCTTCCAGC
Source organism: Lepilemur ruficaudatus (assembly GCA_963574885.1). Classification (NCBI taxonomy): domain Eukaryota; kingdom Metazoa; phylum Chordata; class Mammalia; order Primates; family Lepilemuridae; genus Lepilemur; species Lepilemur ruficaudatus. The sequence goes on along the minus strand of CAUYRT010016551.1, from coordinate 23,517 downwards.
ACTTCCTGACGTGCCCCAGCAGCACCGACGAGAAGGCCTGGAAGCAGGGCAAGAGAAAGGCGGAGAAGGACGAGATGGTGGGCGCCAACTTCTTCCTGACGCTGAGCACGCCCCCTGCTGCCGCCCTCGACCTGCAGGAGGTGGAGAGCAAGATCGACGGCTTCAAGTGCTTCACCAAGAAGATGGACGACAGCGCGCTGCAGCTCAACCACACGGCCAACGAGTTCGCGCGCAAGCAGGTGACGGGCTTCAAGAAGGAGTATCAGAAGGTGGGCCAGTCCTTCCGCGGCCTCAGCCAGGCCTTTGAGCTGGACCAGCAGGCCTTCTCGGTGGGCCTGAACCAGGCCATCGCCTTCACCGGAGATGCCTACGACGCCATCGGCGAGCTCTTCGCCGAGCAGCCCAGGCAGGACCTGGACCCCGTCATGGACCTGTTAGCGCTGTATCAGGGGCACCTGGCCAACTTCCCGGACATCATTCACGTTCAGAAAGGTAAAGCCTGGCTTTTAGAGCAGATGCTGCGGAATGTATTGTTCAGGCTGAAAGGGATGACTTTGATCTCTGTCAGTTGCAGACTGTTATTCTTCAAGTCGGGAAGCCAGCCGACTGGGATGGCTAGGCTAGGTCGTTTCCTAGAGTATAGGTGGGTTGTCAGGCAGCTTCCTCCTTAGAGTATCTAACAGTCAGGAAGTGAGTACTCTTCAGAATAGGTTTTGAGAGTACTTTTTTTGTTTGACAGTGTTATTATTTTAGGGTTTGAATAGTTGAGTAATGAGCTGCTCAGATCTGTAATCTTGTGACTAGGGTAGAATTAGAAGGTGATGACCCAAACCATGTCAGACACGCATTTGACTCTGCAGTGTCTTAGCGATGGGTTTCAGAAAATGAGGAAATTATGGGGAAGAATGATGTCTGCAAATAAAGGTGAGTCTGCTTTCATTCTCCTCACCTCAGTTCCTGCTCTGGTACAGAAATTAGGATCTGTTCTGTGAACTGGGACAGTTTAAGAACTTTTCACATAGGTTTCTTGCTTGCAACCTTTGTAAAAGGAGTTAAAGGGCTCACTGTAATTTCAGGAAAAGCTTCATAATTTTGAGTTTGGAATCTGTTAGCCAACTGAAATTAATAAATCAGGGAAATTATGTAGGGAAACTACATAGAATGTGAGTATTGCATGAGAGCAGCGTTTCTGGCATAGCAGTGAGTTAGGTATCCAGTTAGAGTTTTATTAGTAGTTATTGTCTCCGACTTTTGTTAAAGCATTGGAATTTGAGAATTATTTTTTTTTTAATAAAATATAGCAGTAATGCCTGTCATAACATTACTCACTAATGTGCATTCTCATATCATGCCTTGACTGAGAGAACGGAGAGGTGTTGGAGTTAGGGAGATGGTCTTGCCTGTAAAAGTGCAGTGTTGGGAGAGTGAGCAGAGGAAGCCATCTGACTTCCTGCCTTGTGGAAACCTATGTGGATTAAGTCTGGCCTTCAAATGATGAGGTGCTCACTGCCTTCCCAAGTGGGCCAGGCCATTCATGAACAACCCTGATCTTTGACATGTCCTTTCTTGTATTGAATTTGAATTGAATTTACCTGTTTTGATTGTCTTTCTATTCCCTGGAACTGCACAAAATCTATTCCTCATCAATGTGTCAGGCCTGCAGACATTTGGAGACAGCAGTCTCACTTCCCCTGTTTCTCTCCTTCCCCTTGGATGGACTAATTTGACTCTTATCATGGCGGGGGCAGTGGGCGGTCAAATGCCTGGAATATGTTGCTGCTGCTGCTAAAATGCAGTACTCTGAACATCAGTACTAATTTTAATAGAGAATAGTAACTTTCTTCGTAATTTACAGTTTGTAAATGCAGTCTAAGATTGAATTAGCTTTTTGAGCAATCACATTGCTGTTGGCTTATATTGAACTTGCATCTGCATTCCCTGTGCCTTTGTTGCATAAATTATTATGAATCTTTGATTTTTTTGGCTGGTATTGGTCGGACTGACTTTTTGAGCCTTTAATGCAGGACCTTAACGTTTAAATTTCATTTTGTTACTTAATTCTGGACCCATGCTGGCTGGCTTTTTTTATAAATTTCTGTGAGTTTATACAAATTGCTGGTAAGTAGTTGAAAGAGCGCATAACCAAGTACAGACACCTGGACACCTGCGCTGGGCTGCAGGTGTCTGTCTACTCAAGTTGGTATCAGTTCATTCACTGGTATTACTTTCATTCAGGCCATGCATTCAGCCTTTGTCCAGTGCTCTGCTGTTGAAATTATGTATTAGAAAAGGCATAGTGTTTGTACTAAGGTTTATTTTGAGTTTACCCCAGTAGTCTACTTAGTCTATTAAACCAACTAGTTTTTTTTTTTTTCTTAATGTTAGCACTGGAATTATCTGCTGTTGCTTGGGATTTGAAGAACCTTCTTCACTAAAACCAGTATCATTTGATTGGCTTAAACAGATTCAAGGGCACTGAACATAATCTCTAGGAACTTTGGAAAGAACACCAGTTAATACTCAATATAGTTTGTTTTTACTGTAACCTTGGTGTGTAATGTACAGTGATCTTATGTCCCTAGGTGACGTCTTCAGTATGTACTGCCATTTAAAGAGACAGTACACAATACTTGAGGTTAAAAACATTTGCTTACAGCCAGTGTTCGTCAAGGATACCAGGTGTTGGCAATTTTTAGGAGTACAGATAGACAAATATCATAAGCTTTTTGAGCATATTCAGGACTTGTGATTGTAAAGAGCAGTGTAACTCCCCCGCATGCACCCCTACCTTAACTACGCAGTTGCTATTGGAATGAGTCTTTTTCAGTCTGAGCACTTGGGGATTTTGTTTACTGGTGGTTGGTTTTTTTTTCCTGCAAGTTCTCAAAGCCATGACTTTTGAGAAGAAAACAACAACAACAAAAAACAAATAAAGATCTTAAGCAGTCTAACCAATCTTTTGTTATATTTGTTCTAAAGTTTATATTTCAACTTTAGAGACAAATGTGAGAATTCAAAAAAAGTTCAAAGTGATTAATTTCACCTCTTGAGTTCTCATTGTTTAAAGTCAGAGGCAAACAGTTTCACTACTTCGACGTTTTACATGTTGTTATCATATACTAGGAGGTCCATGCTGAGTTGAGTGAGATAGACCATGATTGGAAAGTATAACTTAAAGAAGTTATGAGGGAGAGTTAGACTTTTTTTTTCTTATCTTAATTCTTGGGGGGAAAGGAAAACAACATTAGGCTCCTCTGAGCTTTTTTCTTATCCAGAAGACTGCTGTGGTCAGTCAGCTTTTGAAGTGTTCTAGACCTTTGGTATTCAATGGTGTATCCAGGAGCCACAAGTGGCTATTTCACTTTAAAATAAAATAGAATTAAAGATTCATTGCCTCAGTCACATTAGCCTTATTTCAAGTGCTTAGTAGCTAGTGGCTACCCTATTGGAAAACAGAGGTACGGAACTTTTCCATCGTTGCTGAAAGTTCTATTGGACAATTGGCTGTAGTTTAACTACCAACCTTGTCATAAGTTTCTTCAGCAAATTAGTTATCTTTTAATATACTTTCTTAATAGTTTTCTTTTTACTCAGTCATTTCATGGCATCTCCTCCTTCCCATACTGGCTTAATAAAACCTGGAAAGGGAAGCAGTTCCTGCTATATCCTTCTTTACAGAACTTCCCAGGCATTCAACCATGAGTAATGTTTCAGTGGAGTGGGCATCTGCTTGCAGCCTGCCTTCCATCCATTCAGAAAACACACTGCTCTCCTGGGGGACGTCTGGCCAGGCCACCCTGGTGAGGACCTACCTACAGGACACCAGGCCACCCTGGTGAGGACCTACCTACAGGATGAGGGTGGAAAACTCAAATACTCTTACATGTAGTGGGCTGGCATTTTTCTGACTATACTCAATGCTTAAACCATTGCTTAAACTAATAATGGTTTTAGTGTAAGTACTTCCTGCAAAAGTAAAGAAAGCCATATGATTCCTTCAGCTAAAAGAGAATTCTAGAATTTTATTTTTTTCATCAGCTAATGGAATCTTAAATAAACAGACCTATTTAGGTTAATGGAGTTGAGCAAAGGGAGAAGGCAGTTTGCTGTTGTCTGAAGTACATTAGATGGGAATTTAGAATCTGTTTGAATTTTATTTGCATTTTGCTTTGGCCTAACAGGAGTCCCTTCAATTCTTTATTCATAGGCATAGGCAGCATGTGTTTATCACTGATGTGTAACCCCTGTGGTCTTGATTTTCTTTCCTTGAAATGACAGCATTTTATCTTCTCTTTATCATCACTACCTTCAGTATGCTGATGTTGGTGATTTTGGAGTAGTATGTAGAATATATTTTATTATCAGTTTCTCAGCTTTTCAGTTTTGTTTCCAAAGATATAATTCATCTCTAATACTTAATAAAGTTAAATCTGGATTGGCAGCAAGTTGTGGTTTAAAAGGTTTAAGCTTATCTCTTGGGGGCTATTGCAAAAAGGAAAGATTGAAAGAGTTAGATTATGAGAAATGTTGGTTTCATCTTTGTTTATGAACATGAGCTAGATAGGTGGACAAAGTTACTTACAGTGAAATTCCTTTATTGCAAAGAAAAGACATAAAAACATGTTAAATTGATTTGTTGGTAAAACCTAGTTTGAGCTGTGTGAAGCAGGGAGGCAGAACTAGATAAACAAACAGGCAGTCCTGTTTTCTGTACTCTTGAATATGCTGAATCTACTTCTTTGCTCTCTAAATGTTCCAGATGGAGGCTGCTTTTCAATAAAGAATAGCCCCAGGACCTCAGGAATGGTATACCAGTAGTGGGCCTGTCAGTCTTGCTGGGTAGAATTTCATCATTGTGCTCCCTTTTACCACTACTAGGGTTGGCCTAATGTCCCCCAGACATTAATTAAAGATAGCTGGAGTCCCGGCAGGGCACGCTAGGTGAGGCTGGGCTGCGAGGAGACCTTCCTTGTCTGCTCCTGTGGCTAAAAATAGCCCTGAGAGGGTGATGCCAGGAAGACAGAGAAAAGCTCTAAGAAGCTGGGTTGTTTGTAAATCCATCCTTATTTTGAAACCTCCGGGCTAGAAATTGAGGCCATTCATCCTTTTTTTTTTTTTTCCTTGTGAGCCTCACAGGCGAATTGGTTTTATTGTTTTCAGATGACATCATACACTCTTAGTTTCTTCTCCACTGGAATCAAATACTATCTGAATAATTTGGAAACATTCATGTGGGTTTCTTTTTTTTTTTTTAATTTCAAAATATTAAGGGGGTACAAATGTTTTAGGTTACATGGATCGTTTTTTTGTAATGCTTGAGTCATTCATCATTTTTGTTTTAGCCCTGTCTTTGTTAAACCCATTTCTCCTCTCCCCTATGCTCCACCCCCAGCTATTTTCTAGAAACTTCACTTCTAGCCTCACCCTTTGCTCCAGTTTGTATTTTCTTAGTGAAAATGAGGTAACCTTTGGGGCTTTTGAAATAGATGACTCAGTTCCTTGGCTAAAATGTAAATGTAACTGGCCAAGGACAGTCTTGGCCATGAAGCTAGGTGGGGACACTGCTTACATTACCCTGTCAGTGTTTTCTCAGACATCTTTTTTGAGCCATGAAGCCTTCCTCACAATTGCTCTGGGAAGCCCAAGCCCACTCTGCTACGCTGACCACAACAGAACTGAAAGGAGGCAGAGGCCCTACCCTCCCACCCATGTTCTCCCAGTAACTCTTGGAGCCCATGGGCTCAATTGAGCTTTCCTCTTCATTCAGAAGTGTTGTCTGGTCTGGTCATCTTGTGATTTCTAAGCGTGATGGTGAAACCCAAACAACCGAGAAGTTCTGTGATTTACTTACAAAGATGACACTTCCCTTAAAATATGTTTCTTTAGGCTGAATAAAAACTTACTGTTTTATTGTCTGTAAGTATTTTTAAATCAGTGTTTAAATATCAAGTTTGGGCCGGACACATTGGCTTGTGTCTGTAATCTCAGCACTTTGGGAGGCTGAGGCAGGAGTATTGCTTGAGCCCAGGAGTTCGAGACCAGCCTGAGCAACATATGGAGACTCCATCTCTACAAATTATTATTATTTTTTAATTAGCTGGGCAGGTGGCCTGCGCCTGTAGTCCCACCTGCTCTGGAGGCTGAGGCAGGAGGATCACTTGAGTCCAGGAATCTGAGGCTGCAGTGAGCTATGATCAGGCCACTGCACTACAGCCTGGGCAACAACAGGAGACTCAAAAGAAAAAAAAAATCAAGTTTGTTTATCTATTTTGAAACTCCATAGTGTCATTAACTAAATGATTATCACAAATAAAGTGATACAGCAGTGCTTAGCTCTGTTGGATGAGATTATATCCAGAAGGCACACCTGTGCCATTTGTCATCCCACACAGTCTAGAATCTGGCTGCTCTACCAGTGGATGGATCAGACTCTGTTTGAGCCTCAATGAGTTCTTGGACTAGTAATAGAGACAGCTCAACCACCCAGCTGGGGCAGTGCTCAGTGCCACATTGTTGAGAGCTGGAGGATGGGCCAGTCCACCTCTGGAGACAGCTCCCCAAGGCTGTGCCAAGGAGAGGGAGCTGAGTTGGCCATGCCAGTGAAGGAGCTGCTTGCCAAGTCAAGAAGTCACACATGCAGATTGCTGTGGGAGCAGGCCTGTCTGTGGACCAGTGTGGGCTCTAGGGGGCCAATGCATGGATGTGGGGGAGCTTTGGGCAAGTTATTTTAACCTTTCTGACTCTCAGTGCTCTCTTTGGCCAAGTGAGAACATTTCTTTACATAAGAATTAAATATTATGGTTCATTGTAGCTGCTCACTAAATGTTTAATTTTGAAAAGTAGGAAGGTGCTTTTATTCATTTTTTTTTTGTAGAGATGGGGTCTCACTATGTTGCCCAGGGAGTCTCAAACCTTGGCCTAAAGTGATCCTCCTGCCCCAGCCTCCCAAATTGCTGCGATTACAGGCATGAAGCACTGTGCCTGGCCAAAAGGTGCTTTTAAAAGGGGAGACACTCTCCTTTAAAGATAGTTCCAGTAATCTTATCCCTCCTGGCAGCCTGTTACTACCCCGATTGCAGGCACAAGTACAAAAGCCCAAGGAGCCTTCAGTCTAGCAGTTAAATATATATTTTAATCAAGTTGTCCTGTATTGTACACCAGAAGTAATGGTTAAAAGAGGGATAAATGTGGATCTTGTTTGGAGTCACTAGTTTGTTGATGTATAAGACTGTATGTAAATTGTCTCCTGCCAGCCCCCACCCCCTTTATTCGTGTTCTGGCAAAAATCACTTTAATGTTTCTGAGCTTCAGTTCCCTCATCTGTAAATATAAGGTTCATGATTTCCTAAGTGCCATTTTGTTGGTTGACTGGTTTTTTTTAATGACATCAGTTCTATTTTGAAAATAAAATAGTCTTAAGGATGTGGTAAACATTTAGACATTGTTTCAGGCTGGTTTTAATAGTGTTCAATCTGCTTATGTGACTTTGTAATCTGGGAGCATGAATATCCTTTATCAATTGATGTGAAAGAACATTTATGCACATTTAGTTCGTGTCAGCAAACATGCATTGTGGGATTACCCCACCAGGTGCATCAAATGTGAAAGTGATTCATACCTGTCCTCCTGCCTGCTGCTGAGGGCTCCCTGTGTTCTGAAGCTGTGGAGTGGTGGACAGCCGAAGCAGCTGGTCTCTGACCCTAATAGGGGATGTTATTAGTAGGGCCACCAAAGAGATAAATTGTAATGGTTTTTCAGTCCTGCAAAACAGACTTCACTTTGAGTGTTTAAAACTGTCTTCTCTCCAAAAGCAGGAGCAATCTGATATTGATCTTATATTTATAGTTTGATTAAACTTCAGTGTGAATGAGTTTTAGTCCACATGTCATTTCTGTCCCTTTTCTTAGAATTTTTTATCTCTGACTGTGATTTGACTTTCCTCTTCCGCTAAAGAAATCATATGTATTATTTAGCAGGTAGGGAGACATTGATTAGGGAGGGGAGCTAAAATCATTCATAGGACCTTCTAAAAGATACACCTGAATTTATTCCGCAAATATTTACATGCTCGTCATCGTCCAGGCACTATTAATGATGCTAGGATTGCATCAGTGGCCAAAACAAAGATCACCACCCTTGTGGATCTTGCATTCTAGCAGGGTGGAGTTACACAATGAAAAACAAACACAGGAAGTAAATTATAACGTATGGTGGAATGTGGTATGCAGTAGGAGAAAAAAGTAGAGCAGGGAAAGAGGTCATGGGAGGCAGGATGAAATGTTAAAAAGGATGGGCAAGTAGTTCTCATTGAGAAGGTGAGTTGCAAGCAGAGACCTGCAGGAGGTGAGGGAGTTATCCATGCAGGCATATGAAGAAGGGAGAGCTTTCTGGGCAGAGGGTACAGCTAAAGCAAAGGCCCTGGGGTGGGCATGTGCCAGGCAGGTAGAGGAACAGCAAGAAGACCAGGTGGTTGGAGCTAAGAAGATCCTAGTAGGAGATGAGGTTGTGGAAGATCTGATTTGTAAGGCTTTGCAGGCTACTGTTAGGACTTGGGATAAAAGCGTAAGTCAGGTGGAAACAATTTCAGAGTTTTGAGCCAGGGGATAACATCCAGCTGGACATTTTAACAGACTTATTCCTGTTGTGTTGAGAATAGAATTGGGGGAGTGTCAAAGATAGGAGCAGGGAGCCAGCTGGAGACTTCTTCAGTAATCCAGGTGAGAGGTGCTCGTGGGCTGGACCAGGGTGGAGACCATGGGTGTGGGGTCCCACTCTGGATACATTTTAGAGATAGAATCAGCAGGTTTTCCCGAGGCATGGAATGTGACATGTGAGAGAAAGAGGAGTCATCCAGGATGACACCATGGTTTTTAACCTGATCAGCAATAAGAATTGCTAGAACAGACGTGGGGATGGGCAATCAGGACTTCAGTTTTTATCCTTTTAGATGGCTTGGGCTCCTGTATTCCATTCCAAGTCTTCCCCACCCCAACACAAGCACAGTCAAGCTTTAGCTCTACTCCCCTTTCTTGGAGTGTCCCATTCGGGCACTGGTCCTTTTGTGAGTAATCATGGTATGCAGTGCTCAGTCACTGGTTAGTGTGGTCATGTTTTTATGTTCTTTTATTATATAGCTGTACTGTTTTACACATACATAGTAAGTAAGTACTTAATGAATGCTTGTTGAATTAATGAAGTAGGCACTCTAGCTATTTCTTGGTAGATTTTGAGATAGATGTCTTCTGTGATTTATAGAATGTTTTTGTTTTTTCATTTATATGATGATAGATAACAGAGTTTAAAAGTGTACAGGAAATAAAGATAGGATCTAGATGTGTTTTATGGATGAAGTTATTTATTAACATGTGAGTATTTTAAAAGTCTTAGGTGTCTGTGAAATGACTTTCCAAAATTCACTGGGGAGAGAAAGGGAAGTTTGAAAACTCTATCTTAGGTGCCAAAGAATTAATATTATATTCCTCATGATATCACTTTGTTAATTCTTGGTGTTTTAACTTACATGCACACACATATATACACACTTTCCTCTCTGGTAAGCTTTAATTATAATACATTTACGGGAGTCCCTTTTGCTTAATTCAGTGCACAACGTCCAAAGGGAGTACATTCACATTCCAATCAATGCTGATTGACTTGGGTACCTGGAGCACGGAGCCTAGGTGTTGAGCAGTAGGTACCTATCCTCATGGAAGGCTCAGTTCCATGAGGGAGGTGGGATGTGTGCACAGAGAACTGAAATAAAAGTAGATTTAACTTAAGTGCTGAGAGTAAGAGAGTGCATGGGAGTGCAGAGGATGGAGAGTAATTTTCCATTTGTGTTGGCTTGGGTGGGTAGCATTTGGTTTTCCTCTTGAGAGATGGTCCTGGTTTGACTTTTGGAGGAGTGGAGGTGGAAAGTGCTCTCCTGGTCTTGAAAATGCTTTAGGATAGCTTTAATAAGCATGTAATAGTTGATAAGCCAGGCACCCAGTGCTTAGGTCAATGAGGGAGACTGTCACCATATAGTGTGATACATAGTCATGGACACATGCCATGGTGTGACATAGGACAGAAGAGGCAGTAATTATAAGGAGTGGATGGGAGGGTTCAGGGCAGTTTCTGCCAGTCTCCGTCTAAGAAGAGGTTTGAAAACAATTGGAAGTTTGCCAGGCCAGCAGAGCGGGGGAAGGGCACTCCGGGCTAAGGAAACCATATGGAGCTCGGCCTTGGCTGCCCCTCAGATCAGCTGTGGAGTGGTTATAGCAGAAAATTGGGCTGCCCCCTGGACCTGCTGAATCAGAATGTCTGTGCTGCCTAGACATTGGTGTTCTTCGAAAAGCTCTTCCTGTGTTTCTGATGTGCTGGGTTGACAGCTGCCGTTGGAGGTAATAGAGGAAACATTATGGAAGATCAAACAGGTAATTGATGAGGTCAGTCTCACATTTCAGATGCATAGGTTGTTATGGCCGGTGTAAAGTGAAATGGGGAGCTCTTACAATAATTTAGGCAAAACATGGTAGAATACTAAATAGGGGCAGTGAGGTGGGGAGGAGGAGACAGAAGGGACTGCTTGCTTACAGGAGTGGGGAAGGGGCAGGGAGGAATATAAAATGACCTGCAGACTAGGGACTGGAGTCACCAGTCTTAGGGAATGGCATGGAGCAGGGGTCTGCCACCTACAGCCTGAGGGCCAGATTTGCCCAGGTGCCTGTTTACAACACTTGAGCTAAGAATGGTTTCTATATTTTTAAATGATTCCGTTTTTAATGGTTGTGTAAGTACCTACACAATAGCCTCAATGTTGCTTCTTCCTGTAAAGCCTAAAATGTTTATTATCTGGCCCTTAAAATGTTTGCTGACCCTTGACTTGGAGAATAAGCAGGTTAAGTAAGTGGGACCTGTGATAGTAATTGCAGTTTATTGAGTACTTGCTATGTGAGCGGCAGTATTCCAGGCGTAGTATATACATTTTGTCTTAATTCCATGGAGGAGTAGGTATGACAACAGAGTGCTTGTGAGCATGGACTAGAACCACATGGGTTTGAGTTCCTGCCTGCTTCACTGTGTAACTTTGGGCCATGGACTTATCTTCTCCCAACCTCAGTTTCCTGTTGTGTAACATGGAGTAACTGTCTTACAGTATTAGTACCTAATATTTGTAAGTATTAATTATTACCTATTGTGTTAGTTTCCTAGGGCTGTTGTAACAAATTACCACCAACGGGGTGGCTTAAAACAACAAAAATTTATTCTCTTACAGTTCTAGCGACTGGAAGTCTGAAATGAAGGTGTCGGCAGGGCCATGCTCCCTCCAGAGGCTCTAAGGGAGCCGTTTTCTTTGACTCTTCCAGCTTCTGGTGATTTCCAGCAATCCTTGGTGTTCCTTGGCCTGAAGACGCATCACTCCAATCTCTGCCTCCATCGTCACATGCCATTCTCCTTGTGTGTCTCTCTCTGTGTCTCCTCTTCTTTTAAGGACACTAGTCATACTGGATTTAGGGCCCACTGTAATCCAGAATGTCCTTACCTCAACTAATTACGTATGCAGAGACCCTATTTCCAAATAAGGTCACAGTCATAGGTTCCTGGTGGATATGAATTGTGGGGGGGATACTATTAAACCTGCATGGTTCTTAACTCCCCTAAAGGCGTGCGTGTTACCTGCTTTTGGTGGCTGTGAAAACTGAGGCTCAGGGAAGTTAAGTGATTTCCAGAATTATCTGGCTAATAAGGAGAGCCAGGATTTCAGTGCATTTTTTGCCTTGACTTGAGATGATCGCTCCTTACGCTACACAATAGCTAACATGCTTGCTAGCAATTGACTTTTATTCTCCAGGCAGCCAGCAGACACTAATAGTTTAAAACTATTAGTTTAGTTTTAAACTAAAGAGTGACATCTTAATCATAATCAAAATCACTAACATATTTTGAGGACTTACTGGATACCAGACATGGTACTTTGTGTTTTATATTCATTTTGTCTATTTAAACTTCACGGGAGCTTTTGGCATACTCTTCCTATCCCCACATTGCTAACAGGAACTGAGCCACAGAAATTTAAACTTGTGAATTCTTGGAGGCATCCTTCCCTGGTGCAGCCTGGCTCTCGGGGCAGGGCTTTAGGAAGGTCTTCCTGGTGGTTGTACACAGAGATGAGGAGGCCCTCAGAGTAGCCCAGGTGAGAGAGTGGCTTCAGAAAAGAGCAGGGGGACTGGAGACAACTGCCAGGTAGAATGGCGGGCCTTGGTGAGGGGCTGGCTCTCCTGAGGAGTCTAGTGCTACCTTTGAGGTTTTAAGTTTGAGTGATAGAAAGTGGGGAAGCCAGTGATAGAAACAGGCCGGCTAAGAGGAGGAGTGGGATTAGAAGGAAAGACGAGGAATGGGGCTGAAGGGAGTCTTAGAAAATCCTAGTTTCCAGGCCTTTTACTGTATTAGTTCTGTTGACATTCGTGATTTTCACAAAAGCCACCTAGTCTGCGTAAGACATCTTTAAACACTAATAGATATTAACATGGGTAGTCCATACATTTTCACGTTTTATGACCCTTGTGTACATATTAAAACTTGATACATTTTTAGATGCTTTGTGTTTAGTTGGTTGTTTCTGATCTCATACAAGAAAGTGCAGATGTGGCCAGAGTAAAGACTCACAGCCACCAGATACCTGGTCCCTGCCTGTATAAGGAAGCAGGAAAACCACCGTGTGGGGTGGGGTTCCTAAGTTCAGAACAGCTGATTTCGGAATTTTCTGCAAAGCTTAGAGATCATTAAGTGGGTGAAGCGCCAGTGGTGGGTGCCAGTGGGTGGCCCTGAGGAGAATGATGAATGCTTGCGCCGCTCACCAGTGAGTACCACCATCGCTTAAGTAGCTGTTTGTGACAACAGGGTTTACAATTTCAGTTAAAAACTAGACATTATTTGGGAACAGTACTTGCAAACAAGAAATACATTCTTTGAGAATGTTCTCCTAGCTGCAGCATGAACTGCAGAGCTTGTAGAAGCCTTCACAGACCCTGGGATCCCATAAGGGCCCTGGCTCTGCGCATGGAGCCGTCTGTTTTCTAAAGAGCAGGTGCCACTCTACTCTCTTCCTGCCCCAGACACAGGGGCTTGTTTGTTTAGTGGCTTCTATTTTGATTTAGTTTAGCTTGGGTCTCCCTTTATCTTTCTAGAATAAAAGAAAATAAGGTTTTACCTTTAATTAAAGGTAGTTTTCAAAGTTCGCTCTACTGAACCCAAGTGCTGGCAGCTCGCAGGCGTATCTGATGCCGCTTTGTCTGTGCAGACCAATATCCGTGCACGTCTCAGGCAGCAAAAGAATTAGGAAGCTTTGAAGAAAGAAAAAGAAAGAAGAATTGGGAGTTTCGAACTGCAGGCTTCAGGCATCAGTTGTGTTCTCTGAATTTAAGCCATTATATGGATTTTACTATACCAAATCAGGTTTTTAAAGTTTTATTGTGTAGTCACCGTTATCGAGGATATTATTTCTGCTTCATTTTACTAAGATTCTGTGGGTATCACATCTTTAAGAAGAGAAACAATATTTACTTTTCTTGTCTTTCCCATTCTCAGGTTTTAAAGTCTTCATCTGTACTTGCTTGACCGTAGGAAAATCAAAATTTTCACCACTGTATCCAAAGACTCTTCTAAAGTAAAAACAAAACTGTGTTTACAGAACTCTTGAAACTATCACCCTAGTAATTTCGTTACATATTTAATATTCATTATAAGCTAAAACACAGAACCTTTACATATATGAATTTGCCCAGCAATGAGCAGTTTATTTGAGATACAGTCATGTCATTTCCTTCTCCGTTTTTGGAACAAGGTGAACTATGTGGGAGGAAAAAATTATGTATATATATGCATGGTGAGTAAAAGCAATCCCGTTTTAAGGTGTTTACACTCAAGTGAATGTTTTTATTCATACTGAATGTCATCCTGCTCTTAGACATTAGGTGACTGCTGAATGAAGCTGTAAGAGCTACTTAATTAGGACCTAACAAGGCTTTTACCTAGAACAAACTACTCTTTCTTTAGGACCAAACCAAGCTTAGAGGCCTGAATTCTTTAAATGACTATTTTTTTTTAATCATCAAGCAACCAGTTTTTCCCCCTTTTTACAATATATTGTCCTTGTCTTGACCCTCTTACCTCCTTTTAAAAATGGTTTTTAAAGTTTTCTTCGTCATTTATTATGTTTATTCAAATATAATTGAAAGTGAATTTTAAATTTATCTTTCAATATTGGTAATTCTTGGCCTTAAGTATGTTTAGTCTCTTCAAAAAATTGCTTTCACTACTCAAGTTCAATATCAGTATTTGTACTCTCCAGAGTTTTATTAATGTGTTTATTAATGTGCCCACTTAGTATGATGCGATGCAAGAGTAGAATGTTGAAGGTCTGGAGGTGGTTTGTGTATTGCTTGTCCCTGAGACTGGGGGGGGTGGAGGGGGTTGGCCTGTGGGTGCTGTGCTCTCTGTGTTGAGGCTGACTTTTGACCTTTGGGGCTTTGAGTTCTCCCTGGGTGAAACAGTCCCTGTCAGGCCACGTGCAGGTGAACTGCCTGACTTGGGCAGACTCAGGTTCATGGGCAGCTAGACACTGTCAGTAAAATTATTTAGCTTCCCTAAGCTTCACTTTCCACCTCTGAAAATGGGGTGATGATTGCTTTTCTTTCAGGGTTAAAGAGAAGAAAATAAGACATGCAAAGTGCAGAGCACAGGTTTGCACAGAGCAGGTGCTCCTGTGTGATTGTCACCCGCATGGGTGGCCTCTACGGGTGTTGGCCTTGGTTTTTTGAGACATTTTACTTGAAAGAGTATCAAAAAGTAAATACTGAAACAGAGAGGGGAAAAGGTAATCAGTGGGTGGAGACCAAAAGGGAAGAAGGAAAGGGGAGGGGAAGAACTTATGGGGAGTGAGCAGGGAGCTGGGAAGGTGGGGGTGTGGAGGCCAGTGGGGAGGTAAGGACCGAATGGGCCACATTGACCAAATTAGCATTTTCTTTCAACATTTTACATGTACAAGGGAATGAAGAAAAACAGGCCGAGTTCAGTCGGGAGCAATTGCCCCTGGCTGTCCCTACTGCCCTTCAGCCTGTCTCCTGCTCTGTCCCTTATACCAGGGCCTCAGTTTTCTGGGGAAAGGCCCTGGGAAGACAGGATGTCTAGTTAATGTTTTTGACACACACACATTTATGATTTCAAAATTAAATAAGGTGCTTTTTTTTTTTTTTTTTTTTTGGTTAAAGGGAGAAAGTGTAGTCTTTGGATTCCTGTTGCTTGGTGACTGGGCCTTTTGTATAATCAGTCTTAGGAGGGACAAAACATGCTGAGAATAGGAGATTTGGTTGAGGAAAGGAAGGCAAAGTTCAGGTACAACAACTGGACAGGGTTGGGTTGTAAGCCCTGCGGGGGCCTGAGGAGAGAGGAAGTGGGGCAGAAAAAGAGCAAACTGGAAAGAGGCCAGACGACTTCTTTAAAGGAGGGCAGGGCCCTGCCTGGCTAAAATGCCTGAGGCAGGACAGCGTGTGAGGGGTTTTCATTCCTTGTTTCACTTTGCTGGGTCTAAAGTTGCTAGGAAAGTCGTTCCTACCTGCAAATCAGAAGCAAAGGAACATCGGCAGTTCGGTTTAGTGTAGTACAAATAAATGCATTTGCTGGTGTGCTTATTGGTTCTGCTTGCAGTGGCTTCTTCGTGTGTGCTGGTGGACTAGATGATGACACGAAAGCTTCACTACTCTCATTTTAGAAGAAAAACGACGTTGGAATGCTTCTTTGGTGTTAGTTTTTACTGATGGAAATAGTTTAATGATATACTGTATAAAATGATGCTTTTGAAAATGGTGCTGACTTCCTGGATCATAATTCATTTATAATGAGAGTTTAAAATTTGAGCCCTTTAAAGTAATATTGATGAACCTTGTCGTATGATTAGATTCTTTTGTTTTAATTGTTTTATATTCATTGCAAACATGAGTAATATAATCCTTCGATATTGAGTAGATGTGTATTATAAACAAGGGTGCAGTTCTTTCTTGCTTTGCTCTTTCCAGCCTGAGCATGTTCTAAAACATTGGTAAGGTACAAAGAAAAATGGTGGGAGGGAGTGGAAGTGAATTTAAGACATTACATTAGATTTCCATGGAGCTGGGATGGGTGATGGAAAAGTGGGGCAAAACTCCTTTCTCTGAGCCTTGGCAATTGCAATAAATATGAAAATGAGCCCTGTTAGGAATTGTGCATGTGTAGAGTCTGCGTGGCTGTCTAGGAGATTTATTAATAACAGGTCTAAAGCGAAGTAAAAATATTGGTTTAAATTTTCCTTTTAACTCTCAAAATGTGGAAAGGGAAGGACTCTTTTCACCGGAGTATAGCAAAGTTAAGTCCTGTCTCAGGCCTGTTAACACTGATCCACTCAATCTGTACCTGCAGAGGACTCCCTGCTTGGAAGGGTTGGCAGGCGGGTAGAAACAGTGGGTTCTTTGCCATGAATTGGCTGTGGGACTTGGAACAAGTCACTCAGCCTCTTGTTTGTAAGATTGAGAGAATTGCATCAAAAATTCTAATACAGCCCTTTCAGCTTTAAGGAAAAAAGAAATCTGGGAACCAAGTTTGCCATTCTCACCTGGCTCTAGCTCTAGCTCCACTTCCCCAGAGGGTGTCTTGTCACAGATGTCCTCGGGGCTCCTGCTCCTCCTTCAGGAATGAGGTCGTTAGTTCCTGAGTGAGCTGTCTAGCCTGGGAAGGAATTGTAATAATGTGCCAAACTAATTTAATAACTACATTGAATACCCAACTGAAACTTCATTCTCAGCCTGTAAGCCTTTTGTAGAAGGGGCAGTTCTCTCTGTTCCTTTTTGCCTCCTTTACAGAGATCCCTGAGGAAGAGACAGTTGAAATGGGTTGGAGGCCCAGCCTGGCAGCCTGGCTTCTTCCTTTGGCCTGTTTGGGATGACAGTAAAGGGATGTGGCTGAAATATATTGCCTTACTTTCAGTAATACTTTCTCCTGTCCTTCAAATTCATTTTAAGAATTTGTTTTCAGCTGTGTAACTGGGGGAGGCCGCACTGCTTCATGTGCTACCCTCTTGTAAGTAGTATTTTTCTACCAGTTTCTAGTTTCTACTAGTTTCTGATAACTAGAACATTACTACTTCATAGTTGTTTTTAAGAATACATCCACACTGCTCTGTATTGTCAGCCTGTTCTTATTTAATCTCAGAACTTAATACTTGCCCACATTTTCTTTTCGTAATAAAATCTTAATATGCCCATGTTATTCCAGATCCAACTAACTAACGCGTGTTGGTTAGCCCAGGAATCAGTTTCGTAGCTATATACTGGCATCATCCTTCTGAAATGTTTTTCTCTCTGATCGCTCCTGTTTATTATTTATTTTAAAAAACTGTTGCCCTAACTGTGAATATCTTGGGACCTTTTGTTTGTTCTAACAGTGACGCCTTTGACCTTAGACTTCATTGTATCATTTCTCCCCCTGCTCTTTCATTTCCCTCTCCTGTTTTGAAAGCAGTGTAGCAATATGATGTTTGGGGGGGGGGCAGGTTCCTGCTAAATGAGCCACTGAAAAATTAGAGCTTTTAAAACCTTTGCCTGTTTTTGTATTGATTGCATGATAAAAATGTGTGGTCCCTTTGTTGTTTAGATTCTGGGCAACGTTTTTAGGCTTTTATTTACACTCCTCTTGGGTTTGGTAAAAAATTCAGTACAGCTGAGAGAATGCTTACAAGATGCTGTAATGCTTTGTTATAGCTCTGCAGCTGGCTGTGTTATTGTACCTCTGCAGTTTCTTAAGCAGCTACGAATTACGTTAATTTTTAAAGCTATCCCAGAAGTAGCAAGTCTGCAATGATCTTAACTCCGCCCCCATAGTTTTCTTCTCCAACATGCTAGACCTAAATGAAAATTTTGCTGTTTCTGCCTTCTTGTAATATTTAAAATTTTACATATGAAAATATGTGAAGTCTAAAAATATGTACAGATAATTCCCAGTTTGAGAATTGTCAAATCAACCGAGAGAACCTAGCCATTTGTGACAAGCCCAAATTCTAGTTCTAATAATAATGCTGTTTCACTTAACATCTAACCAATGCTTGTAATTTTGTTTCTATTAGAAAAATATGTTTCCACTTTCCTCTTTAGTGAACTCCGAGCTTAGGAGCTCAGTGGGAAGCTTCCTGGGAACCCTAGAAAGTAGTTCTGTGTGTCAGCCCCCAAGTGTTAAAATACCTTTTCTGTTTTGTTCAGTGGGGGAAGCTTGAGCTGTTCAAAAGATGTCACATTTTTATTCTGTTTACTCCTAGTCAATAAACTAGTAAATTAACTTCTATAATTAGCTTACCTTTTTCATAGGGAGGAAGACACATTAATACCCTGTTTGTTCAAATGTATGTAGGAAAAACTAATTGGAAGGTTGTGAGATGAATTTTTAAAAATGTTAAGTCTTAAATTCTCCTTGGCTCTGTTAGTATGTACGCTTTGCAGGCTTAAAAGCATTAAATGCCAAAAGGTCCTTAGGCCTCAGATTTTAATACTAGTTGCTATATCTAAGAGTTTTGAAAGTGTGTGCCAGTGTGGTAAGTTGTGAAAACTTAACACTTACCCATTTTTAAATTGGTTGTTGTAGATGCTCATCTGCAACTCTATATGATAGAATGTAGTTTTTTAAAATATGGTGAGCTAATTTGGAGTTTGGCAAGCTGTACCTTAGTTGACATTCACACAGCTCTGGGACAGGTTTCAGAGCTTCTCCATGACTAGAGCAAGTAGTACTTGGAGAGTGTCACCAATGCGGGCAACAGCGGTTACACAGATAGATCAGAATCCGGGCAGGATAGGACCCTGTGTGCCTGTCCTCCATGTTTGGACGTTGGACTATGGCTTCCTTGGGTACCTGAGATAGAAATCGGATGAAAAAATAGTCAAATCACATGAGATTTTTGTCTTTTAATTTCCTGTTCTCTTTTTACCATTTTTTAAACATGTATTTCATCATTTCATATTCTTAGTTGTCTTTCTGAAAATTCTTTAAATTTGGTTCTATCTTTTATACTGTCCTGGTCTTTTCAACTTCCATTTCTGTATACAAAATGTGAAACTGTTACAAATATAACAAAGATAAGTGTTTTACAAGAAGTTATTGTTTTTTTTCCTGTTTGAGGCAGGGTCTTTGCTCTGTCACCCAGGCTGCTTTCTCTTTTTTTAACATAAACAGCAACTGAGCAAATTTTAGCACTTTATTGGTTCTGTCAGCTGTGGTAGAGATCTTAAAAGCGCCATACCTTCTGAGTGATGGCTTCTTAGCAGAACTGGGGTGGGGTCTTCCTGTGGTCAGCCGAGCACACTTCTCTGCCACGGGTGGAGTGGAAGAGGCGTGCTGCATGGGCATTTGGTGCACTTTACACTTGCTGTGCCCATGTGTTCCTCCTGTTCTGGGGCTGTGATGTTGTTCACTTAAAGACCTCGTTTAGAATAAATGAACAAAAATAAGTGAGCGTGTACATACCTAAACATACATACATATGTATGTATGAAATTTGTTGTCAGTGGTTTTCCATTTCTCAAGTCCTTGAACTGTGCAAAAAAGCACAGCTTTACCTTTAAGAGTTTTATTTTTTAATTTTTATTTTTTATTGAGACAGGGTCTTGCCCTGTCACCCAGGCTGGAGTGTAGTGGCATGGTCATTATTCACGGCAGCCTTGAACTCCTGGGCTCAAGTAATCCTCCCACTTCAGCTCCCAGATAGCTGGGACTATAGGCACATGCCTCCACTCCTGGCTAATTTTTTTAAAATTTTTTGTAGCAATGTGGGGGTCTCACTACATTGCCCAGACTGGTCTTGAACTTCTGGCCTCAAGCAATCCTCCTGCCTCAGCCTCCCAAAGTGCTAGGATTACAAAGATGTGCCACCATGTCCAGCCCTTTAAAGGTTTTATGTAATATAGGTTTATACTATATTATTTTGCAAGAGATTTGAAGAATTTAGAAATGGGGCATCTTCTCTGTATATTTCACTGTTAGGTAAGGCAGGACATTCTGAAGCAGAGTCTCTCAGGTTCCTGACTTCCTCCTCCCTAGGCTAACTGTTTCCTCCTCAGTAGAGCCATGTTTTCAGACTGCCCAGGGCAGGTGCCCCAGCTGTTTCTCTCTCTATTCTGTCTTGTCTTTCAGCATGATTTAGTGGAATGAGCTACATAGAGTTGGGAAGTCTGAATTCTTAAGCTGGCTTTGTTCAAGTGATTTGAGCTTTATCATTACGCATTCCCAAGAACCCAGGAAGATCCTGTATTTCCTACTCCTGAACATTCTTGGTCTTTTGTGTGTCTTTATATGATCTTGCTTCTGGGAGACGGTCTGCCCTCA
Source organism: Lepilemur ruficaudatus (assembly GCA_963574885.1). NCBI lineage: Eukaryota > Metazoa > Chordata > Mammalia > Primates > Lepilemuridae > Lepilemur > Lepilemur ruficaudatus. The sequence goes on along the minus strand of CAUYRT010016551.1, from coordinate 3,132 downwards.
TGTGGCACCTGCCAGAGAGGCTGATACTGTACCTCCACCCCTGCAGCATTCTCTGGTGGTATTTCTTGGCAAGAGGCTGTATAGCACCTCTGGCATCATTCCCAAGTCATCATTCAGGCTGACTTAACACTCACTGATCCTTACGGTCCCTAAAGAAAGAGTGGTGAATTCTTACTGCTCAGGGAACTCGTACTCCAGGTGGGTCTCCTGAAAGGACATGGAGTTAGAATCAGACGTGCGTGCATAATTCGCCCCTTCATCAGGTACTCTCTGTGTGCCGAGCACTTGAGCTGGGCGTTTGCTCCAGCTGACAGGACCTGGGCTTGGCCAGCCCTGCTGAGGGCTCCAGTGTAGACTAGCAACACTGCCAAACACCCCCCACGACCATGGCATGATTCCAAAACACAGCCTGAGTCGGTAGTAACTTGTTTCAGAGACTGGTTCTGGAGTCTTACACAATGATTCCGTAGTGAGACTTTCTGAGGAAGTGGGTTTGCATCTTTATGGGGTGTTTTTATATACAGTATAATTCTTATAATACATGTGGACATAATGGTGTCACCTTTTTAAACATGTGAAAACTGCAGTTTCTTTTTTTGTCTTTTTAAGGACAGTTCCTTGCAGTTTTTATCTGTTATGTATAGCATCTTTACTTGGAAGAGGTGAAAAATACTGCAGATACTTTGTCAATATGCAAATGCCTATTTTTTGAAGAGAAGTTTTAACCATGAGGGTGTTTTCAGAAACTTTACCAGATTCCTTCTTTTTTTTTTTATGAGTAATTACAGTTATCACTTTAAATTCTAGACGAATTTATAATGCCCAAGATTCCGTTTAATATGTAGTTATGTCATTGGGGTATGTGGTATATATTTGCAATTCATTAATTGATTATTATTGTTTTAACTGTAGGCGCTCTTACCAAAGTAAAGGAGAGTAGGCGACACGTGGAAGAGGGCAAGATGGAGGTCCAGAAGGCTGATGGCATTCAGGATCGCTGTAACACTATTTCTTTTGCCACTTTGGCTGAAATTCACCACTTCCATCAAATTCGAGTAAGAGACTTCAAATCACAGATGCAACATTTCTTACAACAACAAATAATATTTTTCCAAAAAGTGACCCAGAAGTTGGAAGAAGCTCTTCACAAATACGATAGTGTTTAATGACTGGACATTGGATTGTGGACTTTTTTCAAGTTCAAGGATAATTTCTACAGCAGAATAAAAACTGCTATCAAAGAGCTATTGCCAACTGTCGGTGGTGGTACAAAGATGGTTTTGTGTTCAACTGAAACGCAGCTGAATATATAATTATGTAGGAAATAAACAGTTAATATGGTTATGTAATAGAAACAGTACCACACATTGTAACTAAATTATACTATGTATGCCTACACTACCATTGTAACTTTTGGAATAATGATTATACTATTTGCCTTATTGCTTTTTGAAGTATGGGTATTTTAGTGCATACTTTGTAGACCTCAAAACCCGTGAAGGGTCTCAAAGAAGCTGGCTGGATAAAAGCCTGCTGTGGATGCCTTTTTACTCTCACAGATTGGGATTACCTAAATTCAACCTGTTCTCTGTTTACAACTCCAACTAGAGCAGCTATGCGACTTTGTGCCTTTAGACTCTCGGTTTTTCATTTCTCCCCTCCCCCTCCCCCCCTTTTAAGTAAGACACAACTTTTCTGATTGAAAGAGGGAAAGGCCAGTGCATATGATGACAAACTGATGATAACCTCATGGTGGCAGTGGGGCTGGAGTGGGAGGATCAGCTGTCACTGATCTGCACAGCAAGTGTTATCTCCTGATAAGATGCTGGTGAACACAGAGGAGTGAGACTCAGTGCTCCTCTTGGATACAAAGTCTATTAGGGAAGAAGTGGTGCACTATATTCCCTTAGATGCTACAGCAGCATAGCTTCTTCACACGAGTGTCCTGAAAACTTGGTGTGAAGATTTCAGCAAACATGTCTTACAACATGGAGAAGGAGGAGTCTAATCAATCAGGGGATGAAAGTATAGAATCAGTGACGACACACACTTGGTTTTAGTTCTTAGGAGGGTTTTATTTTTGTTTTTGTTTTTTTTTTTAGCTTGAAGATTTCCTTTTAGTAGTCAATTTTTTTTTTTAATGGATCTACACTGTTAACTGATTGAGACTCCACTGTGATTCACTCGTTTACTTAAAAACTTTTCAGGGATGTCTGTAAATTTCAGTGTTTTACGTGATGAAAAGTGGTGTTGGTTGATCTAACGAGGGACCAGAAATAATTTCTACTATTCCAAATACTGAAGGAAAAGAATAATTGATTTATGCTGTGTTTAAAAAAAAGTGTTGATAAGCCCCCAGAACATTTAACCTTAAAAATTATTTTAAATATATTCTTTTATTATAAGGGAAATACAAATGGCTGATAAATACCAAAAAGATTCAGAAACAGCTTAATTTAAAAAGCACAAAGAGATTTTGGCTTTAAATGCCAAAATCTCAATGTTTTTATAGTTGCTGAGCTAAATAATGTGATTATTGAGTTTACAGATTTAAAAACTGTCACTGAAAGGTAAAAGTATCTGCTGTTTTTATGAAGTCGGACTTATGCTGCCTCAGAAATCCCTGGGTACTGAAGTGGTGACACAGAAGTAAAGAGGTCAGTTTGAAACATTGGTGAGTCACAATGTTTAAAAAAAGGGTCAGTTTGCAGATAGTCATAAAAAGAAAAGGTTATTGAAATAATTACTCAACAGCACATTTACTCTAAAAAATAATCTTATGGGTTGAATTTTTATTACCAGATTATCATAATTTTGATATTTGTCAAAATTTTGTACCTTAGGTTACTTAGAGCCAGATTTAATATCATGTGGCTTTGTCTTTACTATAGGTATGTGGAACTGTGACCAAATATATTGCTTTTTAAAAAGTAACTTGTTGATTGCAAAATACAAGTCTATAAACAAAACCCATATATATAAATGGTAATTTTATTGCAGAAGTTTGGAAATTATAAATATAGCATTTAATTTAAGTTTGAGTCTGTATTGGACAAATAAGCACTATGCTTTTCAAATAATTTGAAATTCACTTTTATTTGCCTCTTTATTTTGATGGTGGTTTGATTTTTT
>CAUYRT010016549.1:0-17970 GCA_963574885.1 Lepilemur ruficaudatus | reverse complement strand
CCAGCTACTCGGGAGGCTGAGGCAGAAGGATTGCTTGAGCCCAGGAGTTTGAGGTTGCTGTGAGCTAGGCTGATGCCACGGCACTCTACAGCCCGGGCAACAGAGTGAGACTCTGTCTCAAAAAAAAAAAAAAAAAAATTTTTTTTTGTAGTGATGAGATCTCACTGTGTTGCCCAGGCTGGTCTTGAACTCCTGGCCTCAAGTGATTCTCCTGCCTTGGCTTCATAAAGTGCTAGGATTACAGGTGTGAGCCACTGAACTCAGCTGACACAGCATGTTAATAATGAGAATTGACTGTATATCCTGTTCTTGAGTTGGAAGACTCAACTCTATTAAAATGTTAATTTCTACCAAATTAATCCATAGTTTCAAGAGAATTATACTCCAGTCTTTGCAGGCTTTTTTGGTGGAAATGGACAAGGTGATTCTAAAATTTATATGAAAATACAAGATCTTAGCCAAAACAACTATGAAAAAGAATAATTTGGGGAGCTAACACTACCTAATTTCAAGAATTATAAAGCTATAGTAAAAATAGTATTGGCATAAAAATAGGTAATTCAATGAAACAGAATAGGTAGTCCAGAAATAAACACATTTATATATAGATGACTGAGTTTTTGACAAAGCCATAATGGCAACACAGTGGAAGAATTGTAGCCTTTTCCACAATGGTGCTGAACATTTGGATATTGACATACAGAAAAATGAACCTGGATGTATACCTTGCACCATATACAAAAATTAACCCAAAATGATGACTTATGGACTTAAATGTAAAACCTAATACTATAATGCTTCTAGAAGAAAACATAGGAGGAAATATTTGAGACCTCTGTTATTAGGTAATGCTTTCTTAGATAGAGCATCAAAAGGACAATTTATAAAAGAACAAATTGATAAATTAGACTGTATCAAAATTAAAATCTGTTTTTCAAAAGGCAGTGGTAAGAGAATGAAGAGAGAAGCCACAGATTAGGATAAAATGCTTGCCAAGCATATATCCGATGAATAACTTTTATGTAGGATATGTAGAGAACTCTTCAAATTCAGCAATAAGGAAAGAAATACACCAATTAAAAATGGGTAAAATATTTGGATAGACACTTCACTACAGGAGATATACAGATAGCGTATAAGCAAATGAAAAGATGTTGAACATCATTAGTCATTTGGGAAATGCAAATTAAAACCACAATAAGATACCATTATGTACCTTTTGGAATGGCTAAAGTTAAGAAGTTGGGCCATACTAAATGTTGGTAAGGACACGCTATGTTTTTGTTTGTTTAAATCTCAAGATAGCTTTGTTGGAAAAGTTGGAGATTGTGGGCATGACATGGCCTACTTTGAATCAGATCCTTGAGCATCTTTTTTCTCTTTTTCAGAACCATAATGGCACTGTCAAAACAATAGCAATTAGAGTTTATGACCTTTATACTATGACGTATTTCCTTCTTTTGGTATGGGTTTGTAAAATAATTTTTAAATGTAAAAGTTGTACATTTTGTACACGTAAGAGAATACAGTAATTCAAAGGAAAAAGTGAGAGTCCCTCCCAAATTCACTTCTCCTTTAGTACATGCACATGTTTGATTTAAAGAAGGTAAAAATACGATCAGACAATAAGCTGCTGTGACTTTTTTCATTGTGTTTTGCACTGTTTTCCCATGTCATTACATAAGCACTATACCTCTTCCTCTTTTTAAAGCTGCATAGTCCATGTAGTTTATTTAACTAAGCCTTTATGTCTACAGACATAGATATTTAGCAGGACAAATATTTAGCTTGCTTATAGTATGAATATCTAGATGTAGAATTGCTGTTTTAAAGAGAGGTTCAATTGAAACTTCAATCATGTTGCCCATCAAAAAGTTTGTACTAATTTATGTTTGCACCAATAGAATTTGCACCCATTTCTGCACATTCTTGCCAATACTTTTATATGATCATTTAAAGAAAATCTTTATCAGTCTAATAGGGAAAAATTGTAGCTCACTAGAATTTGAATTTTTATTTCTTTAATATTTTGAACAGGTATTTACTCAATTATGTGAATTAATTTTGTGTGCATTTGCACTTTTTGCTATTGGCCTTTAAAGAATTGATTTGTATTATCTTCATATCCTATGGGTGTTAACATATGGTCTTCACATGTTTCAAGTATTTCTCTCCCAGCTTATAGACTTTTTTAGTGCCATTAATGGTATGTTTTGCTTTCCTGAAGTTTTATATTTTTATATTAACTGTCATTTTTTCCCTTTATGGCTTCTAGGTTTCTTTCGTTATCTAGAATTGCCTTCTATGTTATAGGACTGTGACAAATATTTAGCCAAGTTTTCTTGTATTTTTGTGATGTTTTTGTAGTTTGCATTTTAATGCTTCTGAAATTTATTTTGTGTTTATGTGAGATAGGAGGTTAAATTTTTTCCTAACAGTTATGATAGAGCAGTTTGACGCCTGGGTAGTTCATTGGTGATTTTGCTTGGACAGGGTCTAATTCGAAGATCAAGGTTTGTTTTAGTTACAGCTGTGGACAGATAGTCACATTTCTTCTAGAAGGCAAGAGCCCATGAAAGCTTCCTTTGTTCTTTTGACTTTCTTCTTTCTTTTTATTTTACTTGGGAATTAGGATGATTCCCTACAATAGCAGAGAATAGGGAAAGGGGAGGCAGGAAAAAGACGTAGAAACTGTGTCCAAATAATTTCTGGGACTGGGGATGGAAATGGATTCTGTGGAGCAATTTGCCTTGCCAGGTGAGGTAGACTATGACTTTACTAGCAACAGCTCTGCCTGCAATGCAGCTACTTTCTAAGTTCTGGTTTAGGAAACTTTTGGTGTTGTAGTGAATTCAGGTCACATAGTTTTTTCTGCTATTTTCTCCCATGCGTTCTATATTCTGCCAATAGTCTAGTTGCATATGCTAGAATGTTATATGTTTTATATGTTTTCTCCTGTGTTGTGCTCTCTGAAAAGCTTGGACTGTTTTTCTCTAATCTTACCTTCTGCCCTTAATGAATTCCTAACTGTAATCTAATCACCACCTTTTAAAACCTGTCTTTCCATACCCCCTTTGCCTAAGGAATTTTTGTACGTTTTAGTAACAGCCTTATTATAGTGCTTATACTGTAATTTTATTGTATTTGTTTATTGCATGTGTCTGTTTCTTCTATCAGACTGTGCTCCTTTGGTGACAGATTTTCCCTGTTCATTGAAAACTGAGCTACATTATTCTGGTATAGTTGAAGATTTAAGTCCCAGAAAGTCCAGGACATGTGATAAAGATACAAAAATAGAGTATATCTAAAAAATAGAGTATATTATATCTAACAAAAACATAATGTTTTTGTTGGGTATGTAGATACTGTTATTACAAATATCTTTATTTTACCAGTATTACTTATCAAAGTTGTGAGTTACATGTAATCAAATTTCATATCAACTAGGACAGAATATTCTTAACACACATATGAAAAATCTTTATACCATATCTGGGAATTTTTCAGCAGAAACAAACTTATGGAGTTATAATAAGTCAAATGGAAAAAATAACAACAAATACATAACTTTTCATAGGCTACTAAAGAAATATATTTGTATGAATAAAAGCAACTTGCCCTGACAGAACATTTTAACTCAGAATATTTTTGCTTAGCCAAAACTCTCTGAAAAGAGTTTATAAAACAATATCACTTTTAATATTTGACAATAGTATGTTTTAGCAAATAATTGTTTATAATCACAGTAATGGATTCTGTATCATTGTTAACAGTCTTATATCTTCATATTCAATCCATACAATCATTTAGTGAGATTAAAACAACTTTTCTTTTCTTTTCTTTTTTTTTTTTTTTGAGATAGAATCTTATTCTGTTGACCTCGCTAGAGTGCAGTGGTGTGATCATAGGTCAACCTCAAATTAAGCTATAGTTTAACTGAGCTCAAGTGATTCTCCTACCTCAGCCTCCCCACTAGCTGGGACTACAGGCGTTTGCCATTGCACCCACCTAATTTTTCTATTTTTTGTAGAGATGGGGTCTCACCCTTGCTCAGGCTGGTCTCGAACTCCTGGCCTCTAGCAATCTTCCTACCTCTGCCTCCCAGAGTGCTGTGATTACAGGCGTGAACCACTGTGCCTGGCCATAAACAACTATTACCTCTATTTTACACTATGGGAAAGTGAGATTTAAGTACTTTCTCAAGGTCACGTTAGTAACTGGCAGAGATATCTAAAACAGGCTCTAAACTATCATCTGGTAGTTGCTCTCTCTAAATGGCAGAGTTAAGACTGATTGTGAAATCCATTATCATTAATTTTACTTCCTTCTAAGTAGGCTTCTATTCTAGCCACCAAATTGTCTTGAAGCCTATATCAAAATATCTTTAGTGATGATATACGTAGGTCTCTTGAAAATGTATACCTATGTAACATTATATGCATTTCTCAATTTTTGTTCACTTTTCTTAACAGTTGTATATAAATTAAGTTTATGTATCTCAAATTTTATAGACCAGTTTGTTTTTTGTAGATGCTCTATCCAAATTTTGTTGTAATTAAAAAATTATTGCTGTATCACTGAGTTCTGTCAAGTAGTTAATACTAATAAGATTTCTGATCAAAGAAAGGAACAGCTATTTTAAATCAAGTTTTAATCATTTTATAAAATAAAACATGACAACTATGATCATTTTCTAATTTATCAACTTTAAATATTTGGATATTAATTATGAAGCTTCATCAGAGTGGCATCTTACACACCTCTCACGCTAAAATTTCAATCACACATTAAAATGTTTTATTGGCTTCATGTTACTTTTATGAAGCAGAAAATCAAGATTAATGAAATAAAAGTTTTATACCATGTTATTAGTTAACACTTCCTTTAAAGGATTTAGATCAGGTTTTCTTACTAACCAAGGCTCACAGAACTATAAACAAACCATTTAAATCAGTTTTTAATATGTTTAAAACCTATGCTATTAAAATTTTCATACTATAAAATTTTCAAATTGTGCTTGCTATGCTCCTAATATGTTTTGCGTTGTTAACAGATGAATATACAGCATTACTGGATTGTGAAAATTGCATAGTAGCAATATAAATGCTATTTCAATATTAGGCAAAATTAGCTGATTTTTATTGGACTTTAATATTTTCTCATTTGAAACAAATTGTCATGCTGCTTTTGCTTTTTGATATTAAATTAGCTGTGCTAACTGTTGCACTTAAGTGTTTCATGCTGTGGTATGCAGAAACCAAAATTAATTATAGCCTCAGGTCACCTTGTATTTTCTATAATGACTGACTTTCTGAGTCTAATGGGACATTTTATAAAATGTTTATTTGCATATAGACAATGGAATAAGCAAAATGCAGGTTTCCTCAAACTCTCTTGGCTTTTGTCTTTTTTGTACTGTTTCAAAAAGTAATAATTATTATTTTTTGGGGGGTTTGCAAGCCACTCATAATGGCTTAATTGTAGAATCGACTGTTAGCTGTATTGGTCCTACAATTGTTTGCTTAGATTCTCTTTCTTTTTACTTATGCCTTGTCAGGCATTTATGTAGTTCTCTTATAACATAGTTGTTTAATCATAATGGTCAAGTCATTGTACCAAATTATTGGGCCTGTTAAGAGTATTAGAAATTTAGAAGAATATTATTTTCAACATTAAACTTGACATAGAAAGTTTGTAGATGAAGTTCCTAAAACCAGCTATTCCCATTCATTTTATGTATTCTCATTGTGACTATAGTTTAACTGAGCAGGAAGTAATCCACTTGCATGTTTTGTGCTTAGATTTTAAAATATTGTTTGGCATTGATTAATGGGAGGTGAAAGAACAATTAAAAAGAAGTTAAATGTGTCTATAAATGAGATGAAGGAAAAGTATAGAATAAAATAATATATTATTAGAAAAATATTCCAAAGCTGTAATACTATCTTGTATTTGTGATGCAGTTTAGAAAACCATGCCACACATTTAAAAATCTTAACCTCACTACAATCTTGGGAATTAAGTAGGATAGGTTTATTACCCTCATTTTACAGAATAGAAGGCTTAGTGAGTTTAAATAAAATCATTAAGACCTTGAAGATTAGGGAAGGATTTCCTAAAAAAAGACATAAAAAGCACAAACTGTAAAAGAAAAGATTGATAACTATAACACATAATTAATTAAAAAAAATGACAGAAGCAGTTCACCGAAAAGGAAACCCAAGTGATCTATAGCATAAGAAGAGAAGATGGTTAGCCTTACTAGTAATCTGGGAATGCAAATTAATAATAGTGGGAAAAAATATCCCCAAAACAATAGTGGGATTCCATTTATCACACGTCAAATTATCAAAAATTAAAGTAACTGACCATATTCCATGTTTTCAAGTTTGAGGAGAAATGGTAATTCCAGGGGAAGGTCATTTGGTACAGTCATTCTGAGACCTATTTGGCAACCTGTTCTTCCGTGAAAGAGTGAAGAATTGGAAACAACTTAAATGTCTCTTAGTAGAGGAGTAGACTAAAAAGACTGGTATGATATTGTAATAGAAATTCTGTAGCAATTGAAAGTAATGTACCAGATCAATATAAGTTATTAAATCTTGAAAACCTGCTGAAGAGTGAAGAAAGTAAATTGTGAAAATAATGTTTATTATAATACTATTTATATGAATACAAACCACGTATATCCAGACCTTGTTTTTTTATGAGTATACATGTATGCATATAAGTGTATTTAAAAATATCCTAAAGGGATATATCTTAAATTCATGTAGTGGTAGACTCTAGAAAAAATAAAGGGAACTTAATTGGAATGGAATACTGCTTTGTTTTTTTTAAAGTGGGAGTTAAAGCAAACATGGAAAATGTTAACAAATTCTGGGTATTGGGTACATGGAGCATTTGTTAAATTATTGTTTCTTCTTTAAAAATTTCTTTCAAAAAAAAGAAAAAAGTTTAATTTGCTTAGGGTTACCAAAAAATAGTAGTTGGAAGAGCTAGTACTTAAAATTAGGACTTGATTTCCCAGTCTAGAGCTTTTTCTACTAACATGCTGCCTCAAAATGAGAAGGAAATAAATTAAGATGAAAGGATAAAAAAGGTAGACAAAATTTAGTTTTATTGTAATAAGAATTAGGAGACATGTTTCTAGTAAATTTTTTTAGGAGGAAAGGAAAGTTTATAAGATAAATTAAAAATTAGTAAATCTTATATTATTTTAAAATCTTTAAGCATACTATCATTTTTATATAGAGAACAACTTAGGTACTAGGAAAAATTACCTCAATTTATTAAAATGTGATACATATTTATGTTGCGTGTAATGGAAGACATTAGATGATTTGAATTTTTTAAATACAAAATTGATGAAAATAATTCCAAATATACAATCTGACTTTAGTCTGATAAAAGTCAAAACTAGTTTTTCTTCCATTTTGTAAAGTCATTCTTCACAAAAACTTTATAGCCTTTTTATTTGCAGCTCTCCAAGATAAAATGGCAACCCCAAAAGAGAAAACTCCAATGTGTCTGGTAAATGAGTTAGCCCGTTTCAATAGAGTCCAACCCCAGTATAAACTTCTGAATGAAAGAGGGCCTGCTCATTCGAAGGTAAGGTTATGAGAGAGGTGGTGAGACATGCTTATCAAACTAACAGATTTATCATCTCAGATTTTAATTGTGCTTTATTTTTTGGAGTGGGGGTTCAGTGGATGGCTTTCTGAAGGCTTTTAGCTCTACGTTAATATTTTGAAGTTTATAACTATTTTATAGCTTGTTATGACTTACAAAACTTTTTCAGATAAGTGCTTCATACGGCCTTAATAAAACTGCATAAGATATAGATGTTTGCTTTCAATTTTGTAAATTAAATTCAGGCACAGAAAAATTAAGTAACTTGCTTAGTAGTTCGTAAGTGCCAGTACCAGTACTTGAATATGTGTTCTTTGGCTCCCAGGTACAGTGCACTTTCCATTAAATCACAGCTGCTAAAGTAAAAATGGAGACAGAGCAAATATACCAACAGTTACCCAGTGAGACATCTTTTCCAATGTGACGTTTAATTCTAAGATTCGTCATTTTTAAAAGCTGTTTATACCAGTATTATCTGTGCATTCACTTATAATATTGTTCTTTTAAATGGAAAGCAATTTTTATTTATATATAGTTACTTATATATGTTTGCTATATACATGTTACAAAGAAATCTACAACTACTGCATTTATATTTGAGCTCTGTTCATCTGTTTAAAAAGTCTTAGTTGTATATAATTTTCCGTGACAAATTGTAAATCTTGGATGTTGGAGATTGTAATAATGCTTATAAATTTTGTATACAATAGAAGCTTTTGTTCTCTAAGGGTTGGTTAATCTCCATAAAGCAAGTGGCTATTGGGTTGTTTTCTAGCATCTCCTTCAAAGTAAGGAAAATAAGATGAAACTACGGTGCATTGATTTTGTTCACTATTTTATTTTACTTTATTTTATAAAGTAAAAGATTTATAGGCAACAGTTTAATTTGTTCATAACATCTCTTATTCTTGCATTAGCAGAGAAAATAGCTGTGGCATTTGTCTACCTGTCCAGCCATGTACCCTGTCCAATTATGTTGAACTGTTTGCATTTCTCAGAATGTTTCATGTTCTTTTCACATTTTTCTGCCATTGCCTAAGTTGTAGTGCCTTTCTACTTTTAAAGTTCTTTTGCCCTTATTCATTTTTGAACACTTAACTCCCACATTATATCTTCTAAACTTCTGTGAAACCTTCTCTGATTCCTCTGGGCCTCCAGTGGGACCTGTAATTCTCAGTTGTAGTCGTTGCTGTGTTGTAGTACAATAATATATGTTAGTTTTTGTGTTTTGTGCTAGATTGAGTTTATTCAGGGGTATTTTACTCTTCTACATTTCCCGGTTCCTTTAGTATATGTCCTCTTTGCCCCTCATTGCCAATTCCAGGTATTCTTCCTTGAGGTAATCCCCCAGTTTTGAATTTCATATTATCAGGCTAACTTCCCACATGCCCCCTCATGGCTGTCATTTACTGACTTCTGGGTGATTCCATCAGATTTCTCATGGGTCACTTTCACTCTCTCCAACATTCCTCCTGTCTTAATTTTTGGTGATTTTAATGTCTAAGTAGATGATTGTTCCAACATATTGACCTTTCAGTTCTTTGAACTTCTCCATTGATCTTGTCCTGCACTCTCTTTCAGCCACTCATTCCTGTAATCACATTCTCTACTGTATCATTACCAATAACTGCATAATTTTATTTCCAAGTATTCATCTCTCTTTGACACTTGCCCCCTAACTTTCTAGTTTATTCCCTCTAATTTGACTTAAACAGTCCTTCCATACTACAAATCCACTTTGTTTTTTTTTTACTATTCCTCACTTCTCTCAGTCCTCATGCAGCCCCTTAACCAGCTTAAATTCTACATGCTTTGTAAGTTTGTACCCTTAGCTATCTTGCCTTTCTTGGTAGGATACTTGCTTGGCATAATCTCAGTCCCAAATCTGGACTCTGCCTTCCCTTCTGAATTATGGATGAACTGCCTGAGAAGCTAGCCCCTTTATTTGTGTCCTGGATCTCAACCCCTTTACACCCATTCAAGGCCATTTCTCCAGCTTTGCTTCCTCTGCGTTTTTCACCCCTCCTCATCCTTTCTTCTTTGTCATCATTTTCTTTTTTGAATGGATCATTCCCATCAGCACAGAGACATGCTATTATTTTTTCCCATCTTAAAAGAAAATTTCTTGGCTCTACTTCCTCCTGCAGTTTATAACCTCATTTCTTCTTTGCTTTGCAACAAAACTCCATAAAAGAGTTGTGTGTACTAGCTGTTTCCAATTCTTCCATTTTCCCTTTATTCGGGATATTGTTCCTACCACTCCTACCATTCAAAACTGGTCTTTAAAAAAAAAAATACCTGGCCTAATGAAGATCACCAGCTACCTCCTTGTTAAATGATCAATTGCCAGTACTAACTTTACTTGGCTTATCAGCTGTATTTGATACAGGTGACTTCTCAACCTTGTTGAAATACTTCATTTGGCTTCCAAGACGCTATGCTCACTGCTTTTCCAGTTAGTCTCACTGGCCACATTTTACAAGTTAGTTTTGCTTCCCACCCCTCCACCCCTTATTTCCCAGACCTTCTAATGTTGTAGGGCCCTGGTGTTCAGACCTTGGACCTCTTCTCACTCTCTTGACTTACTTCCTTAGTGATCTCATACAGTCTCGTAGGCTTAAATAACATGTACATGGTAATAATGTTCAAATTTATGTTTTCAGCTCAGAGCTCTTCCCTGTACTCTAGAATTAATTGTGTATCTAACTGCCTACTTCATCACTACTTGGGTATATTGTAGATATCTCAAACTGAGCACATCTGAAATTGAATTCCTGATCTCTGTCACACACACACACTTCATTATTCTCAGTAGGACTTAGCACCTTCAAATACTGTATATTATTTTCTTGTTTGTCTCCCTCAAATATAATGTAAACTCTATGAGGGCAGCCATAACCCCAATGCTAGAATGGAGCACATAGTAGGTACTGTAAAAGTATTTGTTAGATGCCGGGCGTGGTGGCTCATGCCTGTAATTCTGGCACTCTGGGATGCCAAGGCGGGAGGATCGCTTGAGCTCAGGAGTTCAAGACCAGCCTGAGCTAGAGCAAGACCTGGTCTCTACTAAAAATAGAAAAATTAGCTGGGCATAGTAGCATGTGCCTGTAATCACAGCTGCTTGGAAGGCTGAGGCAGGAGAATTGCTTGAGCCCAGGATTTTGAGGTTGCTGTGAGCTAGGCTGATGCCACAGCACTCTAACCCAGGAGACAGAGCAAGACTCCGTCTCAAAAAAAAAAAAAAAGTGTTAGGCACACATTAAGTATTATTATTTGTTGAATGAGTGAATGAATGAAAAATTGAGTTATCTTTATGTATAGGTATCAGTGAGTAAGCTTTTCTGAAAGACAAATGAAAAGGGGCTAAACGTTCTTTGCTGTAACTTCAGAAGTAATGGATAGACATAAAATAGTGCATATGGAAAAACAGAACTAAATTTATTCTCTAAAGAGACTTTAAAAATAATGAACAAGGAAAAATTTTATTTGAAGCAATGGTGCTATTCAAATTTTTTGCATTGTTTTGAATATTAAAGGAAGATAGATTTAAGAAGAAAAATATTTGATAATTTTATTGTTGGTCTTTTCCTATTTTCAAAAATGTGCATCTAATAGTATGTATCTATTAATCATTTTATTTGGGGACTCCACTTTAGTTATTCTACTACTTTGATGATAATGTTTTACTTTGGATTTACTTAGTGATTGCTATTTTGGCAGTAGGATTTTTGGTATTTCAAAATAGTTTTTCCTGTTAAATTTTTTTGACATTACTCTAGGTTAAAAGTGAAGACAAATTGTGAAGTGGAAGAATAATTTTTATGTATTCATGTACAAATAGAAATCAGCAAGCGAGGATGTGTTACAAGGATTCAGCGTATACACTGAAAGACAAAATAAGTATCATGCTTTTTTCTCATGTTTGCTTTTAAGATCTTGGCCTAAATTTTAAGTTATAATCCAGAGAAAGAGTGTGTTTTTTTTAAGCATTCATTGAAAGCATTCCAAATCTCAAAGAGTTCCATCAACTCACATTTCCTCTGAGGAGCACTCTTTATTCCAGAATTGAGTTCTAGTTCTGCAGGAGTAAAAATAGTATGGGCAGGGTCTTCCTGACTCTGGTATTTTAGCTAGACTAATTGATCTTAGCTCTGAAGTACCTCCTGAATGCTCATAGATATTCAGGTTTTAGTCCAGGGTGGTGTTGCTGTCCTGAGAAGGGAAGAGCTAGATACTCTTAACAGTTGGTGACACCACTTCTATTCCCCATGTTTGGTAAAGGAAGGCCAGGCTACCTGGGAAAAATCTGGAGAATCCAGGAGGGATTTGAATTTCCCTTAATATCTTTAGGAATCCCTTGTAACTTTTGGAGGGGCTTGTGAACTGACTTTATCTCTTTCTCTCATTGTCAGGGTTTCAAATGCTGAACAGATTTATTGTGGTGAATGTGGACTACCACGGATCTCTTCTTATTTCTAGATAGTCCCAAGATTTCTTTAAGTTTTAGGGAGATTTGGAGATCCCATTTGCTAACCTGTGCCTGTTAATCTGGGTGCTTTGGTCACAGATTACCTCATTTAGCCTGTAGCTCGTTTTTAAAAAGAGTATTAGAATAATCGGCATATTCTTGAATGAAAGATGATATTTAGGAGTTTAAGTAATATTAATTAGCATAATTCATATTAATGTCGATTGGCTAAGTCTGGATCCCTTTTGTGAAAATCAGAGTCATTTGTATTCATACATGTCTACCAGTGGCTTTAAGTGCGACATAACATTTATTTTATTATTATTTTTTTTATTTCAGCATATTATGGGGGTACAAATGTTTAGATTACATGTGTTGCCTTACCTCCTTCCACCCCCAGTCAGAGCTTAAAGCGGTTCCATCCCCCAGATGGTGCGCATTGCACTCATTATGTATGTATATACCCATCCACTCCTCCCCCCTCCCATCTGCCCGATGCCTGGTAAATGTTATTTCTGTATGTACACTTAGGTGTTGATCAGTGGAACCAATTTGGTGGTGAGTACATGTGGTGCCTATTTTTCCATTCTTGGGATGCTTCACTTAGTAGAGTGGGTTCCAGCTCTATCCAGGAAAGTACAAGAAGTGCTATATCACCATTGTTTCTTATAGCTGAATAATACTCCATGGTATAACCACATTTTATTAATCCACTCATGTATTGATGATCACTTGGATTGTTTCTACATCTTTGCAGTTGTGAATTGTGTTGCTGTAAACATTCATGTGCTGATGTCTTTTTTATAGAATGTCTTTTGTTCTTTTGGGTAGATGCTCAGTAATGGGATTGCTGGATCAAATGGTAGATCTTCTTGTATCTTTAAGGTATCTCCATATTGCTTTTCACAGAGGTTGCACTAATTTGCAGTCCCACCAGCAGTGTTTGAGTGTTCCTATCTCTGCATCCACGCCAACATTTATCATTTTGGGACTTTTAATTAAGGCCATTCTCACTGGAGATAAGTGGTATCTCATTGTGGATTTCATTTGCATTTCCCTGATGATTAGAGATGTTGAGCATTTTTTCGTATGTTTGTTGGCCATTCTGTCTTTTTGAAAAGTTTTTGTTCATGTCCTTTGCCTACTTTCTGATAGGATGGTTTGATTTTTTTCTTGCTGATTTTCCTGAGTTCTAAATAGATTCTAGTTATCAGCCCTTTATTAGATGTGTAGCATGCTAGTGTTTTCTCCCATTCTGTAGGTTGTCTGTTGGCTCTCGTGATAGTTTCTTTGGCTGTGCAGAAGCTTTTTAATTGGATCAGGTCCCATTTATTTTTGTTGTTGCTGTGATTGCCTTTGGGGTCTTCTTCATAAATTCTTTGCCTAGGCCAATGTCTAGAAGAGTATTTCCAATGTTTTCCTCTAGAATTATTATAGTTTCACACCTTAGGTTTAAGTCTGTTACCCAGCGTGAGTTGATTTTTGTGAGAGGTGGAAGATAGATCCTGTTTCAGTCTTCTACATGTATCTGCCCACTTTTTAATTGAACTCTGAAGCAAGTTAGTATGATTTATATTAATATAAGTAGTTATAACATTGCTGTATTTCCTAGGTACCTGTTCTTTATTTTTTCTACAGATTGTTTTGATTTTCTCAAGTCTCAAAAGAAAGCTGTTATGATTTAGAGTATAAGGAAGAGAGCCATGAATAATAAAACATTTCTTTCTTTTCCATTGTTTTCCTATTTTGGTAAGTTGTCGACAGGCATGACTAAGTGTTAAGAAAGCTGCACTAGTGCTGGCACTTTGAGATGGTTTACTTTGGAATAGATATCACTGAGGGAGGCAGTATTCTCCAGTAGCCTTGTAGTTAAGTAATCTTTTAAAAAAAATTCTTTGCTAGATTTGCCTAGCTTGATCTTTGCATTACATTGCCTAGCTTGTGTGGCCATGAACCACGAATTTGAAGTCTCAATTTTCTCATCTGTAAATTGAGAAATATAATATCTGATGGTGTGATATAATGGAGTTGATGTTTGTAAATTCTTAAGCATTATGTTGATGATGGAGTTACCCGAATAATTATATCATTGCTTTTTGGTAGTATATAGGACTTAATCCTTAGTAAAATATTATTGAGTATTTACTGTGTTGTTGAGTATTTACAGGCACATTTCCTTCACTGGGAGTAAAAAATAAAGAAGATGCTTATCATGCTGTTATGCTCTCAGTCTCATAACGTTTATTATGAGGCCCACCAATCTCTTTTCAAGATTTTTATTTTTTAAGTTATGAAAAATTTGAAACAGATGCAAAAATAGAACTTCACCATTATCAGTACTTTGCCAAGATTAATTTATCACCCCCCCACCTGCTTTTTTTGACCTAAAGTTTTAAAAAGGATTATGTTTGTTTACCTAGAAGTGCTTTGGTATGCATCTCTAACTGATGGTAAGGACCTTAAAAAAAAAAAGAAACTACCCACTACACCAGCATTGCAACCAGTAGATTAATAGGCCTGAATGTTATATAACATGTGGTCTGTATTCGCCTTTTCTTTGTTGACTCAGAGATGTCTTTTTACATTTGATTTGTTCAAATAGGTTTCAAATAAGAATCATGTATTACATTTGATGGTTATGTCTCTCTCTCTTTTTTTTTTTTTTTTTTTTTGAGACAGAGTCTCACTCTGTTGCCCGGGCTAGAGTGCTGTGGCATCAGCCTAGCTCACAGCAACCTCAAAGTCCTGGGCTCAAGCAATCCTTCTGCCTCCGCCTCCCGCAGTAGCTGGGACTACAGGCATGCACCACCATGCCCGGCTAATTTTTTCTATATATTTTTAGTTGTCCAATTAATTTCTTTCTATTTTTAGTAGAGACGGGATCTCATTCTTGCTCAGGCTGGTCTCAGACTCCTGACCTTGAGGGATCCTTCCGCCTTGGCCTCCCAGAGTGCTAGGATTACAGGTGTGAGCCACCGCGCCCGGCGTATGGTTATGTCTCTTAAGTCTCTTATTTACTAACGCTGACTTTGTCGCCATCCCCTCTTTTCCTATGGCATTGATTTGTTGGAGAAATGAAGTCATTTGTTCTGTAAAATTTGCTATGTCTTGGATTTGGCTGATTGTTGTATGAAGGGATTTCATCAACTGGATGAATATGGTCAGGCCAGACCAGAGATTTTGAGCTGTAGAGTGTGTCTCTTGAATTCATCGTTCTCAGGCAAGATTAAAATCACCATTTTCTTTTTCTGTATACTTCCAGTGGAAGTATAGGATAAAGAAATAAGAGGATACTGAAAGGGAAATTTAGGAGAAAGTTGTAAGAGAGAATATAAATAAAAAGATGGCAGAAACTTTTCTGTAGCAATGCAAACTGATGTTTTTCAAAATTTAAACCCATGCCAAAAGTACTTTTTCTGCTCCATTTTATATTTTTGTGAAAAAAAGAACAAACATTTGCATTGCCCCACAAAATTTTTCATGCCTCTTTGTAATCCATCTCTCTTTGTACCCGAGACCCCAGGCAGCTACTGATCTGCCATCTGTGACTATAGATTAGTTTGCATTTTCTTGAACTTTATGTAAGTATAATCATATGATATGTATTCTTAGCAGACTTCTCTCTCTTAGGATAGTTATTAATATTTTAAGTATGCGTAATGTTTTACATGTATCAATACTTCTTCCTTTTTATTGCTAAGTAGTAGTATATTATGTGGATGTAGTGCAGGTTTTCTTTTTTTTTCTTGTACCATTCATCTGTTGATGGGTATTTTGTTTTTAGCTTTTTTGATGTTACAATAAAGCTATTTTGAATATCTGTGTACAAGTCTTTGTATGGACACATATTTCCTTTTCTTTTTCTCTATTTATTTCCTTGGTCATAACAGGAGTGGCAGGAGCATATATAGCAATATATGTTTAACTTTTTAAGACACTGCCAAACTTTTTTCAAAAGGAGTTGTACCATTTTTAGTTTCTCTTCCCACTTGCCTACAGGTGATATGGTTAGTCTTTCTAATTTTAACCATTCTAATAGGTATTTTGTGGTATCTCATTGTGGTTTTTTTTTTTTTTTTTTTTAGTTTGAGACAAGGTCTCTCTCCATCATAGCTCATTGCAAACCACAAACTCCTAGGCTTCCCCTGGCTCAGCCTCCCAGGTAGCTGGGACTATAGGCGTGTGCTACCTCATCTGGCTAATTTTTTTATTTTTTGTAGAGACCGGGTCTTGATGTGTTGCTCTGACTGGTCTTGACCTCCTGGGCTCAAGTAATCCTCCTGCCTCAGTCTCCCAAAGTGATGGGATTACAGGCATGAGCCACCATGTGTGGCCCTTTTATGGTTAATTTGTATTTCCCTAATGACTGATAATGTTGACCGTCTTTTTGTGTGTTTGTCATCAATTTATATTTTTAGTAAAGTGTCTGTTCAGATCATTTGCCCATTATTTTTTATTGCATTGTTTGTTTTCTTGTTCAATTTTGAGGATTCTTTATATATTTTGTTGTTTGGTGCATATGTGATTATAATTGCTTTATCTTCTTGATGTATTGGCCTTTTTATCAATAATAATGTTCTTTGTTTTTGGTAACCATTATTTACTTAAATCTATTTTGTCTGATATTTGCAGACTGACGACAGCTTTCTATTCTCTACCATTTTCGTGGAATATTTTTTTTCCATCCTTTCACTTCAACCCATTTGTGTCTTTGGGTTTAAAGTGAGTCTTTTGTAAACAGCATATAGTTGGGCAATATATATGTGTATATATATATATATTTTTAATTTGAGACAGAGTCTCACTCTGTTGCCAGGGCTAGAGTGCTGTGGCGTCAACCTAGCTCACGGCACCCTCAAACTCCTGAGCTCAAGTAATCCTTCTGCCTCAGCCTCCCGAGTAGGTGGGACTACAGGCATGTGCCACCATGCCTGGCTAATTTTTTCTATATGATTTTAGTTCTCCAGCTAATTTCTTTCTATTTTCTTTAGTAGTGACAGGGTCTCACTCTTGCCCAGGCTGGTCTTGAACTCCTGAGCTCAAACGATTCTCCTGCCTTGGCCTCCCAGAGTGCTAGTATTGCAGACGTGAGCTACCGTGCCCAGCGTGGGCAATATATTTTCAAAATTCTGCCAACCTCTGTCTTTAATTGATGAGTTTACATTTAAAGTGATTGCTAATAAAGAAGCATAGACTTCTGCCATTTTGCTATTTGTTGTCTGTATTTCATCTTTTTTTGGTTCTTCAGTTCCTCCAATACTGCATTTTTTGGTGTTTGATCAGTTTTTTTCTAGCATACCATTTTTTTTTTTTTTTTTGCAACAGAGTCTCATTCTCTTGCCTGGGCTAGAGAGCTGTGGAATCAGCCTAGCTCACAACAACCTCAAACTCCGGTGCTCAAGTGATCCTTCTGCCTTAGCCTCCTGAGCAGCTGGGACTACAGGCATGCACCACCATGCCCAGCTAATTTTTTTTATATATTTTTAGTTGGCCAATTAATTTCTTTCTATTTTTAGTAGAGATGGGGTCTCGCTCTTGCTCAGGCTGGTTTTGAACTCCTGAGCTCAAACGATCCTCCCGTCTCGGCCTCCTAGAGTGCTAGGATTACGGGGGTGAGCCACCACGCCCAGCCCTCTCTTCCAATTTTTTTTTTTTTTTTTTTTTGAGACAGAGTCTCACTCTGTTGCCCGGGCTGTAGAGTGCCGTGGCATCAGCCTAGCTCACAGCATCCTCAAACTCCTGGGCTCAAGCGATCCTTCTGCCTCAGCCTCCTGAGTAGCTGGGACTACAGGCATGCGCCACCATGCCCGGCTAATTTTTTTTTTTTTACATGTATTTTTAGTTGTCCAATTAATTTCTTTCTATTTATA
>CAUYRT010016545.1:0-34536 GCA_963574885.1 Lepilemur ruficaudatus | reverse complement strand
TGTTCAATAAATATTTGTTCAGTTAATGAATTAGTACTTTCTTCACCTCTGCCATTATAACCACCCTGGGCTTAAGTTTTGTATAGATTACTAACTCTTACATATTTGTAGACACTGGAATGGGTAGAAGATTGGACCTCTGAAAGATATGAAAAAAGAGGTTGCTGGCTCTCATATCAACAATAACCATGGGCCACTTCTGGTTAGACGTCAGAGGAGAGATGGTCTGAAAATATAGGAATCGTACAGGCTTCTTCAGCTTTCTTATGAAAAGCAATGTAGCATAGCGTTTTTGTGAATCATCTTTGGATTCAAGTTGTCTGGTTTAAAATCCTGCCTCTGCTGATTATTAGCTGTGTTACCTTTCTTCAGGTACTTAACCTCTCAGTATCTCATTTTCTCATTTGTAAAATAGGTAGATGACAATAATATATATATGTGTGTGTGTGTATGCGTATGTGTATATATCATAATGTTGCTGTGAGGATTAAATGAGTCAATATATATAAACTACCCCAAAAATGCATGGTACACATAAATATGCAAAAAATGTTAGTCATTAGTATTATTAGTGAAAATAACCAAGAAAATACTATTTAAAATAGTGTTATAGCAATTGATAAGTCCCAACAATTGTTAGTTATTATTTTGCATTCAAGTGAATTTTGAAACATTTGAAGAGAACATAACATTTTTAGGTTGTATTGGTTCAGATACATACAGTCAACTCAGAATGATCTTTGGTAAAGTACGTGAAGTACATCTTATATGTCAGATTTCTCATTTTTGTACTGACATCAATAATACAATACATTACAGTTTCATAAGATGTATATGATTATACATAAAACTCATCACTGAGATAATTAGATTTAATTAACATTATTCATTTCCACATTTGCTTCAACTCTTCTTTCAGATTCATGGTTTTTTATACATACATTTCTGTTTATATTATATGCTATTGCCAGAAGTAGGACAGCTATATTAAAAATTGTACTGCATTATTTTTATCATATAGCAGAATGTCTGATCTGTTGACAGAGATTTATAGGTTTATAGTAATGACTGTATCCCAGGAAATTTTATAGCCATTACTTTTTAAAAAAAACCTCCAAGTTTGTATTTGTAAGTGTATTAATCCTTGTATTTATTGACCTAGGAGCAATATCCTCCTAGGATATTTCACTTCTCCATGAGAAGTGAAAACACATGACCACACAAAAACTTGTAAATAAATATTTGTAACAGCATTATTTATAATAGCCAAAAAGTGAAAACAACCATATGGATTATATGGTAATTCTATGTTTAACTTTTTGGGGAAATGTCATAGTGTTTTCTAATGTGGCTGCACCATTTTGCAATTTGCATTTTGCAATACCATGAGCAATGTATGAAGGTTCCAGATTTTCTACACCCTTGTCAACACTTGTTATTTCTTTTTTATTTTAGCCATCTTAGTGGGGGTAAAGTGATATCTAATTGTAGCTTAGATTTACATTTTCATGATGGCTAATGATGTTAAGCCTCTTTTCATGTGTTTTTTTGGCCATTTGTATGTCTTCTTTGAGGAATGTATAATCAAATACTTGGCCTATTTAAAAAATTGAGTTACTTGTCTAGATATCTCCTCCTATTCTGTGGTTTGTCTTTTCACTTTTTTGATGGTATCATTTGAAGTGCAAAAGCTTTAAATTTTGAAGTCCAAAAGTTGCTTGTACTTTTATGTCTTATCTAAGAAACCATTGTCTAACCTAAGATTATGAATATTTACTCTTACCTTTTCTTCTAAGATTTTTATAATTTTAGCTCTTACATTTAGGTCTGTGGTCCAATTTGAGTTCACTTTGTAGATGGTGTGAGATGGGGGTCCAATTCATTCTTTTGCATGTGGATATCCAGTTGTCCCAGCATGATTTGTTGAAGACTATTTTTCCCCAACTTAATTGTACCAAGAACATTTTTAATTTCATTTATTTTATTGATAAGTATCCAGTATTTAATCATTAATACCCATACTTAATCATAAAATAATCTCTTTTATGGCATAAATTGCCCTTGATTTTATAATCATTATCTTATCTAAACTATTGCAGCATCAGAACACTGAGTTATATTTTGTTTTACATCTTAACTTATTATCATGTGACGTTACCTCCTCAGAGAAGCTTTACTGAAGACGCCAACTAAAGCAACTCCCAGCCACTTCCTGTCATAGCAACCTATTTATTTATTTATTTACTTTGAGACAGGGTCTCACTCTGTTGCCCAAGCTAGAGTGTAGTGGCATCATCATAGCTCACTGCAACTTCATATTCCTGGGCTCAATTGATCCTCCTGTCTCAGCCTCCTGTGTAGCTAGGCATACAGGCATGTACTACCATGCCTGGTTAATTTTTTGTTTTTTGTAGACTTGGGGGTCTCACTGTGTTGTTCAGGCTGGCCTCAAACTCCTGGCTTTAAGCGGTCCTCTTACCTCAGCCTCCCAAAGTGCTGGGATTACAGCCATGAGCCACCCCTCCTGGCCCTATTTTATTTTATATCTCTTATCCCTACCTGATATTTTCTTATATATTTATTCATATTTTGCTTCCAGCATCTTACCACCCACACACATACAAATTTGAATGTAAGTTCTATGAAAGCAGAACCTAGATTCTTGTGTATCTTGAACTTGTATATCTTGCTCACTGCTCTATTCCTACCACAGAGAGCAGTGCATGGCACAAAGGAGGCACCCAATAAGTGCATTTGAATGGATGGATGGATAGGTAATTGAATAGTGATCATCACTGTACCCCACTTCAACTTCTATCCCACTATAAAATGTTACAAAAATTATGGTTTCTTGTACTTTTCATATGTGTATCCCCCAACTTGTAAAGCCTGCTCTCCCTTCCCTCCACCTTTCCCATCTTCAGCAACTGTCACAGCCTAGTTTTAGTCTCATGAATTCTAATCTGTCTGATCCATCTAGTGATGATCTTTCTCATTCCCCAAGTCAGTCCCATAATTTAGCACATATATCAATCACACCTTATATTTGGGGTGTGGCCTCACAATTCACAAAGCACATTCACCTCCCTTACCTTGTTTAAAATCTACAGTAACCTGTGGGTTAGGTCTTACCACATACCTTTGCCTTGTATTTATTTCTCTCACTTTGAGGAATCAGTTTCTTCTCTTTCCAGCCAGATCACAGTCTCTTAAGAACGGATACTACACAGATTTTATTATACACCTCTTACCCACCAATGAATAATCCTGTAATAAAAATTATAATGTTTGGCACATAACCAATACCCAATAAATGCTTTTGATATAAGAGATATCATTCATGTGACCTTCGCCAACCTTGCCCCCAAGTAATGAGCCCAAACCAACCAGTCAACAGCATCTTCTGAAGAAGCATAGAGGTACCAGTACAGCCTCTCATTTTTCACACTTGCTCTACACTCTTACTAATGGCTGCAGGCGTTAACATTATCTGTACCTGATACCTTGTACTTTCCAAGCAATCATCATTGTTTTGTTTTATTATTTAAGCTTTCAGAGAGCAGAGCTTCTGTTTAACTTACAACAATGCCATGTGTTTTCATCATTAATTAGTAAATGACTTATTTGATAAAAAATAACAAAAGGAGTAAAATCCCCAAATATCGTTATAGATGCAAGCAACCTAACACATCAGCATTCTTAATAATTACATTGAAAATTCTAGAGATCAAGAAAATACTAATAATGTAAAGATACCACAGGTGAAAAGATCTATTCATTGATTCATTTGGGTTTTTTTAGTCATTTGATAACAATAAGAAAGTAATTAATCACCAGTGATTGTGATTCCTTAGGCTCTTGGCTACCAGTATGATACCAGAATCAGAACTTGTGATGTCTATTTTTATACTTCTTAAAAAATCGACTCTACTATATTAATTCTCTTATCTGAAAACTAAGTTCCTTTATTTCTTGTAGACTAGTGTTCTCAAACTTTAGCATTCACTGGACTCACCTGTAATACTTGTTAAACCATGGCTCACTGGGTCTCACCCCAGAGTTCCTGATTCAGAAGATATGTAGTGGCACCAGAGAATTTGTAGTTCTAACAAGTTTCTGGGTGATGCTAATACTTGGCCTGGGGATCATATGCTGAGGACCTCTGCTGTAGAAAATCTGGTCATAGGTATCAGACTAAGAGAAAATAACTGCCCACATCATGAAATTGAATGGTAAAATACAGAAAATGCAAAAAAGGAAAACAAGTGTAGGAAACTCCCAACAAGGGGATTGACCTGCCCTCTTGACATTGTTTAAATTAGAAGAACTCAAGAACTCACCTGATTTGTTTACTCCTCCCTTCTCTCTTTGGATGTTTCCTTACTCCTACTAGATTGAAGGGGGATACATACCACATATGCAGATTGTACCCTTTTTTGTTGTGCTTGCCACACAGAAGGCATACTCTCTATATATTGTTAAGAAATTGATCAGTCTAGAAAGTGGTCATGTTTGCCTTTATAAATAGAATGCTTCCTGGGTGTTTTTTAATTTAATAGATCACCTAAAGCCCCACTGCTTTGTTTATACTGACCTACATAATGATGTTAAATTAACTGCTGAATAAAATGATGTAGTAAGTATTGGAGACAAATTGCTTTGGAGTTTCTCAGCTAGATTTGTTTCTTTCTGTTTTTAACATATACTTAGGTATTTTTTTAAATATTTTTCTCCTTACCTATCTTTTCTCTATTTTGTTCTTACAATGTATTTGTTGTAACAGTTCTTGGTCTAATTGTAGTTCTTTTATTATAGCTTATTTATCTCCATTTGTGAAGTAGATGATACTTGTTTAATGTCAAGTATGTGTGTATACCAGTAAATATAATCTTTCTATGTAATATGTTTGCATATTTAGTATATAATGAATAAAATACCAGAATTGAAAGTCTTCCCTTCATTGGTGTTAAAACTGAAGCCAATGTGATGAATGATGTTGCACGCACATTTGGCTTGGTAATATGAGTGGTTTAAATAGTTGAAAAAGTTGACAGAGGAAGTCAGGAGATGAAAAAAAAAAACATAAACCAAAAAACACCTCTGCACATTGCCATTGGTGAATTGAGAGTCTGATGGTTTATAAATGTAAAACAAAGACCTTCAGCCTGTTGGAAACTCTCGTGATATGATTTTGAAAAATGTGTTTAGAGGATTGGAAATGTGATCGTTGTAAAGGAAAATAGGACAGAAATTTTCTCATTTTTTTTCTCATTTTTCTCTCTATATTTCTCATTTTTATAGCAAATCTGCCTTTTTGATAACATGAGCAATCTGTATAGAAACTTAAATAAAATAGATCGTTAGAAATTTAAAAGTAGCACACCAAACAATTGGGTTCTGAGGTGACGCTAAGATAATAACCTCCATACTAACACAGGTAGCTTTGCAGGAAGAAATTGCCTAACGATTGCCAAATGATAAAGATAAATATAAAAGCATTTGAAATCCGTTCCCCTCTTGTGGCAGTATGACTATACAAGGAACCAACTGATCTCAATAGATATTAAGGAAAATGTTTCAAAGTCGGCAATAATGAAAAACATTCCAAACTTTTCTGTTTCCTGCCCCCTTTTCCAGCTGCCTCACTCTCTTTCTCGCCAATACACTTAGGCATTCCCACTGCCCAAAGCCATTTGCTTATTTTCCACCTTAACATGCCTCTGGGCCTTCTACCCCTATAACCACCATCACCCATCTTAGGCCATCTGGTTCACACCATTTCCCCCATGATTTCATCCACTCCTCCAACAGCAACTTGCACACACTTCTGTTAGCACCTCCCTCTCTGCATTATACTTGTTAACGTACTCATTTGTACAGTTCGCTTCCAGTAGACTTTCAGCTCCTTGAGGGAAGGAGCAATAACTTGTTCCTTTTGGAAGCCTCCATTCCTGAAACAGTTACTGGAATATGGAGGGTGCAGTACACATTTGAGGAGGTCAGGGAGGTAGGGATGAGTTTGTCTTAATTCTGTGCCTTACTTAGATTGCTTAGATTTGGTTTCTTTTTAAATGTACATTTTTTTCCTGAAATGTAAGCCAAAAATAGTTATAAAATCATTTGTTCCTATGTAGTTATATTTAACATTTCTCTATGCATAGTTTATTATGGAAATAATGTAAACTACTGATTTCAAGAAACATTGCCATCAAATCCACTGATTTTATTTAGTATGTGTTTGTGATTGTAAATACATGTGTATATTTTAATGGTTGTCATGGAAACCCATTTGTATAGAAGAATGTTATTTTATCAATTATTTCTCCTAGGTATAAAAAAGTACTGAAAAATATATTGGTCATGTAAAATTTCCAATTTTCCTCTCCTTTTTAAGAGTAGCATTGTTTCCTAAGAGTACATGTAGGATAGATTATTAATTCAGAATGTAGACTAAACTCTTTGGTAAAAAAAAAAAAAATGCAGAATTCTGAATATGCAAAAATCAGATATTGAATATCAATAGTAACTGTTATCTTAATTTTTAAACCACAGTATTCATCGCGACTGATTCACATTAAGATGGAGGGATGGGGATCACTTAGATACTTAAATACTGGATATATTCTAGATACTTACAAAAAAATTATGGCCAATGATCTTTATGAAAATTTCCTCTAGCAACCTCTCAAGTGTCCTGTTTCAGAACTTTGAGATGCCTGCAAGGTGAATGAAGTCCATCTGGAGTGCTTTGCAAATGTTACCTGATGTGGCCTGTACCAACTCTGCACACACCTTTAGTACCATCCATTGCAAATTTTCATTTACCTGAGAACTTTGGGACTTTTTGTTGGCTTGAGAAATGTAGTTATTATTCTAGTTAACTTCAAAAAGAGTTTTGCAATATCTAGTTGTATGGTACAGAAATATCTCTTGATGTTTCCACCCCTTTACATTCTTTTTTTTTTTTTTGAGACAGAGTCTCACTCTGTCGCCCTGGGTAGAGTGTAGTAGCATCATCGTAGCTCAGTGCAACCTCAAACTCCTAGGCTCAAGTGATCCTCCTGCCTCAGCTTCCTGAGTAGCTGAGACTACAGGCCCATGCCACTGTGCCCAGCTAGTTTTTCTATTTTTAGTAGAGACAAGTCTTGCTTTTGGTCAGGCTAGTTCTGAACTCCTGAGCTCAAGCCATCCTCTCCCCTTGCCTTCCTAGAGTGCTAGGATTGCAGGTGTGAGCCACCACACCTGGCCCCAACCTTTTACTTTTAACAAATTAACAACAAAATAGAAACAAAAACCAAAATCCTCAATGTTTATATTCATAGGACTCGTTTGGACCAATTTCAGTTGCCCATAATATTACCTTGAAGTGTTTAATATTGGGCCAAAAATTGGCAGGTATTAAGTGGGCTTCAAAGTTTGACCTGCCCAACACTTGTTCTAGAACAGCAGTCCCCTTGTTGCTTGTAGCCAATGAAAACAGCAAAAAAAAGAGAAAAAAAAGATAGAACAGCAGTCCCCAACCTTTTTGACACCAGGGACCGGTTTTATGGAAGATAATTTTTCCAAAGAAGGGATTGAGGGATGGTTTGGGGATGATTCAAGCACATTGCATTTAGTGTGCAGTCAGTCGTCTCCACTAATGATAATCTGTATTTGCAGTCACTCTCCAGCGCTAGCACCACCACCTCAGGTCCACCTCAGGTCATCAGGCATTAGATTCTCGTAAGAAGTGTGACCTAGATCCCTTGCATGTACAGTTCACAATAGGGTTCCTGCTCCTATGAGAATCTAATGCAACTGCTGATCTGACAGGAGGCGGAGCTTATGTGGTGATGTGAGTGACGGAGAGAGACTGTAAATACAGATGAAGCTTTGCCTGATCACCTGCTGCTCACTTCCTGCTGTGTAGCCCAGTTCCTAACAAGCCACAGACCAGTACCAGTCTGTGGCCCTGGGGCTTGGGGACCACAGTTCTAGAAAAAGAGAACAAATTGATAGAGGAAAGTAGACAGAGGGAAAGTGGGGGAGAGACCCTCGGGTTTTATCTTTGAATATCTAGGGGTCTCTCTTCATTCAACATTGAACCAATGAATAGCGTCAGTAAAGAAATTTGTCAGACCTAATGGTTGTATCAGGAGTTATATAGGAAAATAGTACTGAACCCTAGGAAAATAAATAAGGATAAGTTCAGGAAACATAACTGAAACTGCTGCACTGGTGTGAATTGAATAATAAAATTCCTAGTCATATTTTGCCATAAATAGAGGTTTGGGAATTTGTCATTCACCTTATTTAAAATTCAGAAATATTAAAGGTACAGAGTTCTCTCATTATAGAAATAATAGAATTCCAGCTATTACTGAGTTAGGGTCATTTAAATGGCTATAGCATGCATTATATCAATAAATGGAACATCTGTATGAAATGTCCACCTGCTGATCTAATACCCCCACTCCCTGCACATTTCAATGAACTGCACTTAATCATTTTAAGACTTCTTCTAATGAAGCCTTATCTAGATTAACATTTTAAGCACAAATACTTTTAGGCATTAAAACTCTCACACTAAATGAAATTGCATTGTCTTATTTACCCTTGTTGATTAATAAGCAATCTGTTAACTGTTAGAATAGTCCAATTGTGGCAGTAGAAGAAGATTAGTAATTCAGTGATGTTTGCGGATATAATCATCATTTCTCCTGAAGGCTTTGAATTAGAATATCACTTACACCCTATCCGTAGGCAAAGAAAGGATATAATATTTTTAGACATGTGTACCCACTATTTTGCTCGAATCATTCAGTTTAGGGTCATTGCAGCAATACAAATGCTTCTGGGGGCAAAATGCTATTTTGATGCATGCATATCCTTCTTAAATAGTGTGAATGTCTATTAAAAGAAATACAACAACCGACAAATAGTGCAATAATAATCCAGTATCTTAATTTTTGTTTTCAGAACATTATTGCTTTGTTAATCAAGCTTCGGAAGAGAAATATTGCTGATCTTTTTTTTCAGATGATAGATTTTACGTATCAAGATTCTTTGCAATCTTATTTAACTTATTCTCAGTCAGTAGAAAACCGAACTTTTTGCCTTCAAAATATCTTGGAGTAAATTTGGAAAAATTCCATTTCCTTTTGGAGGATTTTTCTATCTTTTGTGTTTTCTTTGACCTTGTATCAAAGTATGTCGTCGGTCTGTTTGGCATTCATATGACCTAAATGATTTATTTCATTAGGTTAGATATTGTTAGTTACCTAGGTATCATGAGGGGACCCTACATTTCAGAGGGCTACGTCAATAAAAAAGGATAGAGAAATGGGATGCAGCTAAATTATGTAGCATTAATTTGCTATCAATAGGAGGCCTCCAATCTAAAGGAGACCTCGGGGGCCTTTCTCTTGTCTTATTGCTCTTAGCTGAGTGTATCACTACAATTTGAAATTGTGGTAGAAGAGGGTGTTTCATGTCTCAGGGAACTCTGCCTAATAAATACTCATAGATCAATCTCTCTGTTGCAGTCCCTCTGTCGTGAAATCAAGCAGCGACGTCGAGGAGTGGCCTCAATTCTGCGATTATGCCAGCATCTTCTGGATGACCGGGACACCTGCAATCTGAATGCAGACCACCAGCCCATGCAGCTGATCATTGTAAATCTTGAAAGAAGGTGGGAAGCCATTGTCATGCAAGCTGTCCAGTGGCAAACACGGCTACAAAAGAAGATGGGGAAGGAATCTGTGAGTGATGTTTTTTAAAGCATGATGATCTTTCTCTTTTTTTTTTCTTTTTTAGACAAAAAATAATTCTTTTAGGTCTTGGAAAATGTGTTCATCTTACAAATGGTTTTACTAACTAAAGGGGTAGCTATCCACTAAGTGAAACTCCATTTGTCATAACATAGAGATTTATTTGCCTTACTAAAATGCATTTTAGTATATTTCTTTGTCTTTTTAAAAAATTACATTGAGATTTTGCTTAACCTTACCAACCTAAGCCATTAATTCTTTCAATCATTCCTTCACCAATGATATTCATTAATCATACAATGCCCCTTGAATATTTTGCTAACAGGTGGCTTAATACTCTCAGAGCATATGGAGCAATATGTATGCTCTATAGATAGTGCAATGAAATAAAGTATATTGTTTACCTTTCCTTACATGATATGAGTTAACACTGTCTATTTGTACACAAATCCCCCATTGTTGCTGCTTGGAGCTTCTTCTGATAGAATTATATTGCTGAGAATTGGCAAGTTTCCTCTCAGAGTTTTAATGCAGTGCTCACAGTGAGGTTAGTGATTTCTTCTAAGGATTTTCCAGATTGAGTGAAGGTTCAAGCTGTTGCTAGGAAAGAAATATGTATGACTAGAAGTTGTTTTATTATAACATAGAAGGCACACTTGTCCAGAAAGCCTTCATGCCTTTAAGGGAAAGAATTTATCAATGAAAAGATTGTACTTCCCAAATGACCTTGAGGTCAGTGTCTATTAGTTGAAGGCCCAATTTTCATGTTTGACTTATATAAGTGAAATATATACATACACACAGAATGAAAAGCTTTTCTTATATGTTTATATAAGAAAAACATATCAGTTCTGTGGTATATGTGTCAGTTCTGTGTCTTTAGAAAGTTCAGGATTCAAAATTGAAAAATCAAATGTAAAAACTTTGTTACTGAAAAATGGTTTCCTCCTATGAATTCTGATTTTAACAAAGCTTTAATATTTGCTATCTGATGTGTTTGGCATTGGGGGACTGGGAACAGAAGGGACACTGAATCAATAAGCCTTCTCATTCTTTTTGCATCTGTAGCTATATTGAGTCTAGGGGGTGATTTTATTCTCAACAGTTCTGTTTAATTGTTTTGAGCTGAAGTTGTTAAATTTCTTAAGACTTCCAAGTTATTACCAGTAATCAGAGTCTACATAATTGGATGTCTTTTCTTAAAATGACCTGTTTGTCGTGAAGCTATTTAGCTGGCATGCTTTTTTTGGGTTTTATTTTTTGAAGTCTCCACTTTTCTTTAGCGTGGCTGCTGAATATATAGGCTGTGTGGAATGATGAAAGTAGAAAATAAGGTCCTATGTGCTGAAAAAGGTTGAAAATCACTGTCAAGATAGGGATGGAAGAGTTGAGAATGAATTAATGCCAACAATACAGTGAGCACAGGTTGTATATCATTCAGTCGAAGATCCTTCTCTGCTTCTGATCTCTGTTAGTTGGGTGAAGAGTACAAGTTGCTTTTATGGGAAAATGAGTACTTTATCAATGTGGGAGGCTGCCTTGATAGAGAATTAGAAACCTCTAAGTGGTCTATTTACTTATTCATCATATGTCTCCACTCCTGTCTCATCACTGCTTGTGCATAGGGACTTTCACTGCTGTATCTGCAGGGCCTGGGACATAACTTGCACATAGTAGGTGTTTGATAAATATTTGCTGAATAAATGAATGCATACTTCTATTTAATAAATTTTGTTTCATTCTGGCATTTGGCTTGGTTACTATATCTACATTAATTTTACGTTTTCATAAAGTGGCTTTGAGTGCGGTTATGTTTCTATAAGAATATTTTACCTTTGTAAAAACACCAAGATGACCTTTAACATTTCTTGTCTAATTAGGCCTCCCCAGACTCCCAGACCTATATCTTCAGCTCACGGAGACTTCCAGTCTTTGCATGGAGTCTGGGGATGCCAAGGTGGCTAACATTGTTACAAGGCAAAGACCCAGAGAGGAGAGGGCTACACAGAAAGGAAGCTCCAGAGATACACAGAGGAATCCTCTCAAGTCTTCTGCAGAAGAAACCACCTGAAAGGAATAGAAGGAACAGTCCATGGAGCTCAGTTCCCTTTCCCATCAGTCGATAGTAGAAACCTTCATTACTCACAGGGCATGTGATAGAGTACTAAGAAGGGCTTTGTCTTAGTAATGGGGCAAAATTAGACAAAAAATGCTGCTCTGGTCTTCCCCAAAAAGCTTAAACGCAAGACCTGAAAGGATAAAACTGTTTCAAAACAATTTAACTGCATCCCAGGGTGAAGCTCAAGAATATTTATAGGAGTAAAAATGCCCAGCATCCAACAAGATAAAATTTACAGTGTCGGGCATCCAATCAAAAGCTACCAAACCTGCAAAGAAGTAGGAAAATTCTTTTTCCTACTTCTGATGATGAGAAAAATATCAATCAATATAAACAGATCCATAACTGACACAGACTATAAAATTAGTAAATTTGAACATTTATAGTTATACCTGCATTCCATATATTCAAGAAGCTAGAAAAAATATTGAGCATATTAAGTAGACACAGCATAAATGAACTGTGAGATATGTTCAAGCAGACTAATATGTATGCAATTAGAATCCCTTAAAAAATGGAGAGAAATTTTTCATTCATTTCCTGGATCGTTCTTGTGAAGTGAGGAGACACAAGACTGGAAAAATGGGCTCCACATGTATTTTCCATCAAATTGGTACTGACTGATTAACACTACGGTGCTCAAATGGTGGTGGTGTTCACCAGGGATTCGGGGGTTGGGGGGGTAGACCCATAGTTGAGGGATGTGGAGAGCATTGTGATGGGGAGGGGCATGCTTGAAGTGTAGTTGGGGATGGGAATTAGGGGACTTAATGGGGGAAGGAAATCTTCTAAAACTGATTTATGTGAATAGCTGTACAACTTGGTAAATTTACTGAAAATCATTTAATTGTTCACTTAAAATGGAGTAATGGCATGGAATGTAAATTATACTTCAATAAATTTGTCAAAAAAAATGGAGGAAAGGACAAACAACTTTTGAAGAAATAATGGTGAAAATTTCCAAGTTTGATAAAAACTATAGACTCACAGACCCATGAACTGTGACAAACCTCAAGCACAAGAAACATGAAGAAAACTACACATCGGACATCATAACCATATTAACTAAAACCAGTGATAAGAGAACATCTTGCAAGCATCCAGAGGAAAAAAATACATTCTATATAGAAGACAGCAAGAGGAAAGGGGATAGGAGACCTCTTGTCAAAAACAATGCAAGACAGAAGACAGTAGAGTAACATCTTTAAGGTATTGAAGAAAATAACCCAGAATTCTATACACAGAGAAATATCATTCAAAAAGGAAGACAAAACTAAAGAGTTTTTCTGTATCAAAAGCTGAAAATATTCATCACCAGCAGACCTATACTCCAAGAAATGTTAGGGAAGTCCTTCAACCAAAAAGAAAGTGATATCAATTGGAAACTTGTGTATGCACAAAAGAATGAAGAATGTTTACTGTGTGGGTTAATGTGAAATATTTTTTCATATTACTTAAATCTCTTTAGATGGTATGAGTCTATCTAAATTAAGATAATAATATTTTGTGGAATTTATAACATATGTAGAAGTAAAATGTATGACAACAATATCACAAAAGCCAGGAAGTGAGAAATGGAACTATATTTAGTTTCTATTCTATGTGATGTAGTATAATATCATTTAAAGGCAGACTACGGTAAGAGAAAAATGTATACTATAGCCCTTTAAAAATATAATAAAAAGCTATAACTGGTAGACCAACAAAGGAAATGAAATAGAATCATAAAAATACTCAATCCAGAAAAAGAGGGAAAAAGGGAATAAGAAACAGATATAACAAATAGAAGAATAGCAAGATAAAAGATTTAAACCAACTGCATCAATAATCTTTTTAAATGTAAATGGACTAAAAACCCCAATTAAAAGACAGTATTTGTCAGCTCAGGTTAAAAAAAAGCAACACTAAGGTATATGTTGTCTATAAGAAGCCCACTTATAGACATAAAGACATAATAAGTTAAAAGTAAAGGGATAGAAAAATACATATTAAGCTAACACTAATCAAAAGAGAGTTGAAATGGCTATGTTAATATTAAAGTAGATTTCAGAGCAAAAAATCTTGTAAGATATAAAGAAGGGCATTTCTTAATGATAAAGGTGCCAATTAATCAAGAGGACATACCATTACTAAATATCTGTGATCTAAAACTGAGCTTACAAATACGTAAAGCAAAAGCTGATAACAACTATGAGGAGACAAGAAAAACAGACAATTTTGAGCAGAGATTCTAATACCTTTCTCAATAATTGACAGCCTAGAAAATCAGTAAGAATATAAAAGGACTTGAATGACATTATAGACCAACTTGACCTAACTGACATTTAAAACACTTCATCCAGGGCTTTTATCAAGAAGACACGGGATAACAAGTGTTGGTGGGTGTGAAGAAAAGGGAACCTTTGTCCACTGGTGGTGGGAATGTAGATTGGTACAGCCACTTGGGAAACAGTATAGAGGTTCCTAAAGAAATGGCAATCTCTCTTCTGGGTATATACCCGAAAGAAATGAAATCACCACCTCATAAATATATCTGCCTTCTCATGTTTATTGCAGCATCGTTCATCATAGCCAAGATATGGAAACAACTGGAGTGTTCATTAGATGAATATAAAAAGAAATTGTAATATGCAAACACACTTGTGTGTGCACATACACACACAGAGTAATATTTTAGGGCTGTAGAGAGATCCTGCCACCTGTGACAACATGGATGAACCTAGGAGGATGTTGCACTAAGTGAAATAAGCCAGCTGTGGAAAGAAAAATATTACATGATCTCACTTATATGCAGAATCTAAAAAATAAAAAAAAATGAATACATAGAGAATATAAAGGTTGTTATCGGGGATGGGAGGCAGGGGAAATGGGAAGATGTGGGTCAAAGAGTACAAAGTTGCAGTTATATCGTAGAGGTAATAAATCTAGAGATCTAATGTGCGTGTTGACTGTAGTTAATTATATTGTATACTGTAAATTTATTAAGAGAGTAGATTTTAGGTTTTCTTACCCCCCTCAAAACTTAAAAAGGTAACTATGTGAGATAATGGATATGAAAATTTGCTTGATTGTAATAATCACTTCACTACATATATCAAAACATCATGTTGTACATCTTAAATATATATAATAAAAATCAATTAATCATGCCATCCGACAGCAAAATATACATTATGTTCTGTTACTTGCTAGTGGTATTGAGCATGTACTATATCCTAGTCACTGTGTTGCCATTTTTTATACATCATCTTATTTGATATTCATAATAAACAATTGCAGATTAAGAAACTAAATTTTTGAAAGATTAAGCAAATTACCCAGCATCATACAGCTAAATAGAGGGAGGAAGATCTGGACCCAGGCATATTTAACTACAAGGCTTCAAGCCCTTTTAGTTTTTAAAGCATTTATTGATAAAATTTCATGCCTTTTTCCCCCTAAGACTACTTTGGCTGGTTATCATGTCTTGTGTTAGTGATTTTTCATTCTTGCTTTTTATTAGAAATTTCCTGGAATTATTTTTTGAATTGAAAATAAGAAGAATCATATAAACAATTGATAGTATAGTAATTTCTGTTAGTATTCTATTTTCTGGTGAGTCCTAAGAATTTTTGCATGACACGTTAAAGACTCCAACTAGATTGGATTCAATTAGAGAACGCCATTTGGAAATAGATCCAATGCTTCCCTCCACTCTCATTCATTGGCTCTTGTATAAAGAGTTGAATTCATCAGAAGAAATACATGGTTAGAATTAAGTATTGGTATTTGGAAAAATCTCAAACCAAACAGTAAGAAATCACTGAATTGAAAAAAATAAAGCTTGAGAGGGAAGACTTTTTTTTAAATAATTGAAATAAAAAATACTATCGAAGTGTTGCAAATATAAGGCTCTTTGGGTGTTGACTGGGAATAAAGTCTGGGATTTTGTCATAAATACCCTGCTTTGCCAGTCTTTAAAAAGTCTTTATACAGTGCAGCTCCTTTTTCTCACAACTTTCCCAATTCAAGTTCTTTTATCATCTTCACCATGTGAATGAATGCTGTACTTATTTGGAGATAGTCAAACTAAATCAAGACATACACTAATAAATAAAAGGACAGAAATTTTTCTTTAGTTTTCAGAAATATGCGAATGTGATTTTTATTAAAGAAGAAAAGCTGGTGAAGACACAGGGATCATACTCAGAAAATGAAACTGTTTTGACAGAGTATTACATTATATTTATTGATGATGTCCCCAAATAATGGCCTAATTCACTGGTAGATTTTTGAGGAGAATGTCTAGGGATCATTCATAACAGCTGAGGATACCACTGACTTTGACTGGGTTGGTCTGGAGAGACAACAACAGTGCATAGAACAAGGCTGCACATGGACGAATTTTCCCACAAATGCCAGGAGTGTCCCCGCCAGGAAATCCTTTATTCTATAACCATTTCAGAGCACTCTGACTTTCATGTACATGCTGAGGACGGATCTCTCATAATGTACTCCTGTAAAGTACTCACTACAGCTCTGCTTTGCCATGGTAGAGACCCAAACCTTTATCTGAACAGCAAGATAACTTTTGTGTTTGCTTGCCTGTCTCACTCTCGTATAAGGCCTCTGAGTGGTCCTATCGCTATTTTCTTAGTTAGGACAAGTAGTTATCAGAAGCAAATAAATTGTTCTTGCTTTTCAAACAAATGTTTTAAACAGAAAAAATCTGCATTCCTTTGAAATACCTTTATTTCAATGAGTGTGCCTTTGAATCCTTAGTGAATTTGGGGTTTTCAGTTTTTATTCTTCACATAAATATATTTTTTTCCTTTTGCCCTGACACTCCAGAGCTCTAGTATTGAAAACTGAACCTGTATCCAGAAAAACCTGGCACATTTATTGGCCTTAAAAGTATGCAACACATCTAGCCACATAATTGAAAATAATAAGGCCACGATAAATGGGATGGCCCCAGGGTAAAACACCCAAGGGATTCAATTGGTGTCACTTTGCATCAATGTCCATGCATCATGGTAATTGAGGTAACATAACCAATTACCACATTTTAATTAGAGTTCTAAGAACTTGAGAAAATTTGCAATGATTAGATAGCTCACTTTAAAGAAGAAAAGAAAGATAGAAAGAATGAAAGAAGGGGGGAACCCCCCACTTTTTCCGTCTCTTAATCATATTATTTGGTGAGGCATTTTGAGCAACTAAGTATTTTAAAATGCTGTTTTGTGACTAAGGTAATAGTATTCTCGCCTTAATCTGACTGAAAATTTCAGAAATTTATGAGAAAAGAAATTCTCTAAAATGCAACCTTTGCTTATAATTTCATTTCCCATTTAGATGTTTCTTGCCATTGTAATTTAGGGATTCAGAGTTTTTAAGTGAACGCAGTGACACATTATTAAATCCCATATTTCTCTGGCTTTGGTTCTTGAACAAAAATAGATCTACATTTCATCCCCCCAAATTTAAAGCAGAATTACTACATTTAGAAAATAATTTTGACTTGTGGCAATTATTTTTATAAGGCTAGAGTTTAAGTGAAAAACCTCCTGTAAAATTTTAGTGCTGCTACATAATCAAGTAATTATGTAATTACTTGTACTTAATTACTTACAAGAGAGATTGTTGTTAAAAAAAATCTTTATACGTGTCAAAAACAGCTCTCTTCTTTAGACTATTTCTAGGCAAGCTTCAAATACCAAGAATCTCTTTTAAAAGTAATCTCTAATAAATTTTTCTTTTATAAAATCCCTTACCATTTTTCTTCACTTATATGAAAGTATATTATATAGAGATCTACATGCCTTTCCTCCTGTTTCCACTTATAATAGCCAAAAAAGAAAACAAGAAAGGAAGAAATGATTTTAAATTACAGTCGAAGGGCTTCATGTTGAATATAAGACATGTATCCTTAATGTAAGGATTTCCAGTAGATAGAGTAGATTTTTGAGGGAAGCTGGGAATTTCCTCAAGTATTATAATAGAATATGGTGACTAAGAGACTGGGCCAGACTCTCCTACTTAGTAGTTGTGTGATCATGGCAAATTATTTAGCTTTTCTATGCCTCAGTTTCTTTATCTGTAAGATAGAGATAACAATTATACCTACTTCATAGATTATGTGAGGTTTAAATGAATTATTATGTAAAAAGTGTTTTGAACAGCTGCTGCCACATAGTGATATACATCAGTTGCTATCATTATTTGTGTTACTGAAGCAACCAAGTTATTTATCTTTTTAATTGTGTAGAAATAATACATTGCCTAGCATAGTAGGCAATTTATATATTTTCGTTTAATAAACACATGAACAAATGACAGATAAATGGGTAGATGAGGAAATCCTGTCTTGACTGATAGATTCCGTAATTGACATATTATCTGTTGTCATCAAGAGTGGACCAACACTACCGATTGAATTAATTCTAGACACATCCTTCTCAATACTGGTTGATTCAGTTGATTTTCTGTATTGTTCTCTTGTTTTCCATTTCATTGATTTCTGCTCTAATTTTTACAATTTTTTTTCTTCTGCTTGGTTTAGGCTTAAATTATTCTTCTCTCTCAGTTTCCTAAGGTAGGAGATTAGGTTATTGATTCTAGATTTCTCTTTTCTTTCTGCTTACAGCTGTAAATTTCCCTCTAAGCACTGCTTTTACTGCATCTTTATAAGTTATATTTTCATTTTTGTTTAGTTCAAAATATTTTTTAAAATTTATTTATTTATTTATTTCAGGATATTATGGGGGTACAAACATTTTGGTTACATGTTATGACATTGCCACACCCAAACCATGATTTGTAGCATGCCTTTTCCCCCCTAATTTTTAAAATTTTTCTTGAGACTTCTTCTTTAACCCATGTGTTATTTAGATGTGTACTGTTTAATTTCCCAGTATTTGGGACTTTTCAACTACCTTTCTTTTATTGAGTTTAATTTCATTATAGTCTGAGAGCATGCATACATTCCATGATTTCTATTCTTTTAAATTTGTTAAGGTATATTTTGTGGCATAGACTATAGGCTGTCTTGATGAATGTTCAATGTGAGCTTGAGAAGAATGTGTATTCTGCTGTTATTGGATGAAATATTCTATAAATGTCAATTAAATCAAGTTGAATGATAGTGCTGTTCAGGGCAACTATATCCCTACTGATTTTCTGTCTGCTTGATCTGTCAGTTACTAAAAGAAAGGTATTGAAATATCCAACAGTAATGTTGGATTTCTATTTACTCTTGCAGTTCTATTAATTTTTTTTTTTTTTTTTTTGCCTCACATATTTTCATGTTCTGTTGTTAGGAATGTACATGTTTAGAATTGTATGTCTTCTTGGAGAATTGACCCATTTATTATTGTGTAATGCTCCTCTTTTATCCCTGATAATTGTCCTTTTTTTGAGTCTGCTTTGTCTGAATATAATTCCTCCATTTTCCTTTTGATTAATGTTAGCATGGTATGTCTTTCTTCATCCTTTTACTTTTAACATAGCTAAATCTGTGTATTTAAAGTGGGTTTCTGTAGACAGCATATAGTAGGGTCTTATTCTTTTGTCTACTCTGACAATTTCTATATTTTAATTGCATTATTTAGACCATTTATATTTAGTGTGATTATTAATATAGTTAAATTAATATCTATCATGTTTGTAACTATTTTTTATTAATTACATTTGTCCTTTCTTTTTTCCCCTGTTTCTACTTTGTTTGATTTTAATTGAACATTTGTATGATTTTATTTTTGTCTCTTTTTTAATAGAGACCAATTATACTTCTTTAAAAAAAATCTTAGAGGTTTTTCCTAGAGTTTGCAATATACATTTTAAACTAATCTTGGCCAGGCATGGTGGCTTATGACTATAATCCTAGCACTTTGGGAGGCCAAGGTGGGAGGACCACTTGAGGCCAGGAATTCCAGACTAGACTGGACAACATGTTGAAACCCCATTTCTACAAAAAATGTAAAAATTAGCCATGCGTGCTGGCATGTGCCTGTAGTCTCAGCCACTCAGGAAGCTGAGGCTGGAGGATTGTGTGAATCCAGGAGTTTGAGGTTGTAATGAGCTATCATGATGCCACTGTGCTCTAGCCCAAGCAACAGAGTGAGACCCTGTATCAAAAACAAACAAACAAAAGCAAAAACTAATCCAGGTCTACCTTCAAATAATACTATACTGCTTCACATACATAGTACAGATAACTGACAACAGAATATTCTCAATTCCTCCCCCCATTTCTTATGACATTGCTGTCATTCATTTTATTTATCTACATAGTATAATTACCCAATACATTGTTACTACTACTGCTTTAAACAGTTATATTTTAGATCTTTTAAAAATAGAAATATTTAAAGATTTTGTTTTACCTTCATTTATTCCTTCTCCAATGCTTTTTTCTTCCTTTATGTGGATCCAAGTTTCTGGACTATATTATTTTCTTCTCCCTAAAGAACTTCTTTTAATATTTCTTGCAGGGAAGTTCTGCTAGTAATGAAGTCCCTCAGTTTTTCTTTCTCTGAGGAAGTCTTTCTTTCCCTTTCATTTTTGAAGGAGAATTTTCTAGATATAGAATTATAAGTTAGTGGTTTTCTTATAACACTTTAAGTATTTCATTCCCCTCTCTTTTAGTGTTCATAGTTTCTGATGAGCAGTCTATGATTTTTTACCCTCTGGCATCCTTTAAGATTTTTGTCTTTGGTTTTCTGTAATTTCTATATGATATGCCTAGGTATAGAGTTTGTGATATTTATCCTGCTTTTTGGCTCTGTGATTTGATATCTGTCATTAATTTTGGAATACTCTGAACCATTTCACTTTACATATTTCTATTCCATTTTCTCTTTCTGGTATTCTAAATACTCATATGATATACCTTTGAAATTGTCCCAGAGTTCTTGGATGTTTCATTCATTTTTATTATCAATTTTTCTCTCTTTGCATTTCAGTTTGGGAATTATTTTATTGACTTATCTTCAAGCTCATTGATTCTTTCCTTGGACATGTCTAATCTACTGATAAGCCTACCAAAGACATTCTTTACTTCTTTTACACTGTTTTTTATTTCTAGAATTTCCTTTTGATTGATTCTTAGAGGTTTCATCTCTCTGTTTATATTACTCATCTATTCTTGCATGCTGTCTACATGTTGTCTACTTTTTCCATTATAGCCCATAATATATTAGTCATAGTTATTTAAAATTTTTCTGTCTGATAATTCCAAAATCTGTGTCATATCAAGTCTGGTTCTGATGCTTGCTTTGTCTCTTCAGACCATTCTTCCTTGCATTTTAGCATGTCTTATAACTTTTTTTTTTATTATTTTTGGTCATTGAATGCTGGACATAATGTATCAGGTAATAGGAACTGAGGTAAATAGGCCTTTCATGTGAGGTATTATGTTAATATGGCTAGGAGTTGAGCTGTATCTTGTTTGCTATAGCTATAATTCTTTTATGTTGAGCTTCATATTCCTTTACTATCCTGGGTTTTGTCTTTCCTATTATTTTTGAAGTTTCCTAAAATTTTTTCTCAGATGTCTTTCTATGCTTTCAGCTCGAATCCACTGTTACTATACTGGAGCCCAGTGGTATAGAGGGGAATAAGGAATGGGATGGGGTGAGAAATGTTTTGTACCTTAAGATTAACTCTTATTCTTTTAGTGGGCTTGTGCCCTTGGACTATGACTTTCACAAGTGATTCTTAGTTTGCTCACCTGCTTAGGTAAAACACAAAGTCTAGAGGGAGTTGAAGTCACAGAAATGCCCTTTCTTCAGGTGGGATAAAACTCTTGTAAAGTCTTTTTCACTGGAGAGTATGCTTTTTTATGGAGAATGTTCTAGGTTTATTTCACAATGTTCATTATTGCCCTCTCCCATCAGAATCACATGATGGCTAGACTACGTTCCTTACTAGTATGTTTATCTCCAAGTACCTCCTCTAGTC
The DNA here is from genome assembly GCA_963574885.1 of Lepilemur ruficaudatus. Classification (NCBI taxonomy): domain Eukaryota; kingdom Metazoa; phylum Chordata; class Mammalia; order Primates; family Lepilemuridae; genus Lepilemur; species Lepilemur ruficaudatus. Next base: position 12,729 of record CAUYRT010016545.1, on the reverse strand, counting down.
TACTGAGCATACCACTAACTGGCTTAAGTGACCAAAATGCTATTGTACTTAGATGTTATCCCACTCAGCAAGGATATATTTTAGTTCCATTTTGCTTGTAAATCAAAGTTCATAACCTTTCAAGTCTCCATAGAATGGTTCTACTCCAACTATGTAAACTGTTTCCCCCAATAATAGCCAGTCTATCTAGTTCTAAATATCCCCCCCAAAAAAGTATGCAAAGGATATGACCTAGTCATTCACAAAGTAATAAATACAAATGGTTATTAAACCTATGAATAAATATCCAATCTAACAAGTAATGAAAGAAATTCAAAGTAACAATTTATCAGTTGCTATTTTTTTTACCCACCAAAAAGCGGGAAAATTAATTACATCCAGTGTTAGAGTGATGAGAAGGGGTTGCAAACTAACATAATTTTTATCTATTTATCAATATTCTGAAAAGTGTTCACACCCTTTGGCCTAGTATTTATCTTTCTCATATTTACCCTCAGAAAATAATTTGAGGTATGCATATGAAGATATTCATCATGTTTTATTTATAAAACCAAAAAATGAAAATAATATGAACTTCCAATAATATGGTTTTTAAGTAAAACTTTAAGAACATTTAAAACCATTAAAATCATGATTCTTGGAAATATTTTATGAATTAAAAAATACAATGCAGAATGAAAAACAGGATAGTCACAGAATGCTGATTGTGTATCATATGCAAAACCGTGGTCTTGATTTTGTAATATGTTTATATATGTAGGAAGGATTGAATTAAATGTTTACAGGGTCATCTCTGGATTATTAAGGACAATTTTTATTTTCTCCATTGTATTTTTCTAGGTTTAAAAAATTCCTAGAGAATTAAAAACTGAATTATTTTATAGAAGAAAAGTTCTTCCAAAAATCCTGCATCCTTCGGAGTTCAGCTCAAATACCTCCCCTTCCCAAATTTCTCTCTCACTATTCTTGTCCACATTCCTATATTTCCTGTTTCTCTGTTCATTTTTCTCTACCCAGATTTCAAGTCTGGATGCTATTTTTATTCTAATCTTTCTCCTTAGGCAAACTCACCCATGCCCTTAGCTTCAGGAACTATTCCTCTGAGCTCTAGACATCTGTATACAGCTCTACAGCTCCACTGAGATTTCCTCGAGATATTTAAAACTCAGTTTGTCCAAAACAAAACTACTGGTCTTCTTTGACAAACTGATCCTTCTCCAGTATTGTGTTTCTCAGTCGGAGACACCATAATCTCTTCAGTTGTGTAAAGTGAAAGAACATGGGTCATCCTGATACCTCACTCATTAGCAGTCCATCCAGCTCATCAACAGGTCCAGTTGGCTTTACTTTCTGAAGAGCTCTTAAGTCCATCTACTTTTCCCTAACTGCACTATTACCGTCTTAGTCCAAGATACTGGAATCTCTCATAAATGAGTTAATACCTGTGCTTAGGATATTGCTTGGCATAGAGAAAGTATCCAATAAATATTAGTTGTTATTATTCTTATTATTACCTGTACCACTGCAGTAGCTTCTAACGTTGCCTTCCCAACATCAACTTTTGCTCTCTTCTAGTCTGTTCTCTACCCTGAAGCCTGTGTAATCTCTTAAAAACACTAATCTGATCATCCCATCTTGTCTGCTTCTCAGACTTATTTCCAGTCACATATCCTCTCTCTTTGCAGGCCAGACCCTCTGCCTGTTGTCAGGCCCTCGAATGCAACATGCTTACTCCTCCCTTACAGGCTTCTTCCTTCTGCCTTCACCACTCAGTCAGACCCTGAATTTCTTCCCAGGAAATTCTTATTATCCTTCAGAAATCAGCTCAAAGCCACTTCCTCAGGCAAGCTTTTCCTGCCCTTAAAATATAAGAGATCAAGTATATCTTATATTTTATCACAAATTATAATCTGACTTACAAGGTCCTAAAACTAAACCATATCTATTTTACTTAGTACCTGGTATTTAATAAATGTATGTATGAATAGATAAATAAATTTGCTGAGTACATATTTATTGAATGAATGAATGAGAGTATCTGAAAAGTTCATAATAAATTTAGTCTATTTATTTTTTTTCCTGTCTCACTCTACCATTCATTTAGTCTTCATTGAACCACCCTTCTGTCTTCTCATAGATTCATGGTTTTGCCAACCAAAGAAACCTCTAGTTATACTCATCTGCCCAGCCATATACCCTGAATCAATTAGTTGTGGGCTAAGCTATTAAAACCCTCATCCCAGGGGTAGGGAGGAGTAGAACTGGGAGTACAGCTTAGTTGCCTTCTGCAGTGAGCAACCTCTTTCTTTCCCAGTATGCAAGTCTGTGTTTGCATTTCTGTGTGTCATGGCTTGAAAAATGTTGCAAAGCACTGTTCTAGAAATAATAGATATTAAGCCTCTGCATCAACTCCTTGATCATGAAGCAATAGTCACAGCTTAAATTTTGATTGAAGATAAAACATTTAAGTGGAAATGCCTCTGGGGTCAAAAAATTTTCTTATCCTGCTAAAGAAGATCAGATTTACTCTGATTTTCTTTTTATTCAGGTCTAATATTTTAGGTCTATTGTTGTGTTTATGATTTTTTAACATATAAATGGCTAAGTTTGTTGAATGTCAAAGAAAAGATGCTATGTTTAGTCATCCAGGGGGTTGAAATTGAAATACCAATATTGAAAAAGCTATTTTTACATGCAATAGAATAACAGTACAAAATAGTACAAGCAAGCCCATATGCCCAAGGTCTGAACAGTTTTAACATACATTAAATACTCTTTCCGTAGCCATAATACCATCAGTGTATCACTGTAGGTTATGCAAGTATTGGAATCTGAATGTTTATTTATTTATAGCCTAGTATTTGTTGCTGTAGGATTCTGAATATTTAATCTATTTGCAAGGATGGTTTATTGTATGAGTCTATCGGGTCACGGATTATAAAGAACTGAACCTATAGGCAGATGATCAGGAAGTGCCCCTTGAGTACCTGCTAGATTCTCAGCATTGTTCTGGGATTTGCTTACACAGTAGTATAGGACATGATCTTCACTCTGAAGGAATTTGCAAGCTATATGTAGTGATAGTAAGATAATATTGACATAGATGAGACAATAATTATTCCAAACTGTGTTTGGGATGAAAATGACAGGACCAATTACAAAACTAAATGCAAAACTGCAAGATACTTGAGAGGTGAGTCTGTGCTTAATTCACCTTTATATCTGCTCAGTGCTTGAGCAGTACTATGTAATAAGTATTCAGTGAACATTTGTTGAATGAATAAATGAATATAAGTGCTAAATTGTTTGGTTCTATCTCTAGTGTAAGAATCAAATGAAGTGGAAATCACTGAGGGCTGAGTAATCAGAGAAATCTTAAGAGGAATTTAAGACTGAATTTTGAGAGATTTGAGTGAGAGCAATAGGAACTAGGGTCATTCATTCATTCAAAAAATATTTGTTGACTACCTATTATGATCAAAGGCATGGTGACACAAGTAAGCAGGGAATATTCATAAGACTATTACTACAGTGAAGGTTAGTTTTGGGGAAGCATTAAGAATTAAATTTCAGTCATTTTATGAGACTAGATGATGGAATGCCTTAAAAGCAATCAGAATAATTTAGAAAAGAAAATACCCTCTAAAAATTTTATATTTGGGGTTTTTTTGTTTTTTATTTTCTGTTTTTTCTAGTTACGGAAGTAATATAATGAAAGGATTTATTTTAAGTAGCTCGGTTTGGGCCGGGTGTGGTGGCTCACACCTATAATCCTAGCACTCTGGAAGGCCGAGGGGAGATCATTTGAGCTCAGGAATTCGAGACCAGACTGAGCAAGAGCGAGACCCCCATCTCTACTAAAAAAATAGAAAAAAATTAGCTGGACAACTAAAAAATACATATATATAAAAATTAGCCAGGCATGGTGGCGCATGCCTATAGTCCCAGCTACTCAGGAGGCTGAGGCAGGAGGATCGCTTGAGCCCAGGAGTTTGAGGTTGCTGTGAGCTAGGCTGACAGCACAGCTCTCTAGCCCGGGCAACAGAGTGAAACTCTGTCTCAAAAAAAAGAAAAGAAAAGAAAAGAAAAAGCAAAAAATAAGCTTGGTTTGAAAGTGATATGTAAAAATTATCCTAAACATGTTGTTGTCCGTTCAGTTTTTGAAAAAGTCTAGGGATAGATTTTCACAAATTTTCATGAGAAATCTATGGGAATGTTTACTTGCCTTTTTATTAATAATAATAACTCCAACTCTCTTAACCTTTCTCAAATGGTTTGTTTCCCAAATTTTAAAGAACACTCCTTAACTATTAAACATTAATGATTTCTAACTAGATTTACCAACATGGCCCTAATTTCTCCCTTTGTTTTTACACTTCAGCAAGAGTAGGTCATAATAATAATTATCATACTTCTAAAGGTTTTAAAGCTAGAATATCCTAAAATAATCACCCGTCAAGAGTGGTTTTGCATGTAGGGAAAAGTCTACCTTGTCTAATGCAGAAGCATTTTAATGTGGTATATACTAAAACATCTCACATTCTCTTTATTCGTTACCCTATCACCATCATCATTATTTGTGTTACTTTCTTAGCTCTTCATATAGTTCTTGTCATCCCCAAGAACCAGAAAAGGAGTTACAACAATAAATATCCACAGAGATGTCCCTTCTTCCCTAGGACATCAATACATTCAGCTGAGGTCAGGAAGGGTCAACTGATTTGCAGGAATCTGCATGTGAGATTCCTGCAAAGACTGAGGAATTCCTGCAAAGACTGAGCACTCTAGGCAAATCCTTCCACTGGATGGCGTTTTCTGAGGGAGCTCTAATGGGCTCATATTGCCTACTTGACCTCCCTAACCAAGGACCTTATTCTCAATTAAAAAGCTCAGTGTTCAGCTGAAATTATCAAGGGTGGAGAAAAGGCTAGATAAGAATTCAAGTTCTTTGTATTTTAAAGGTTATTCCTGTAAGATCACTAACCCACCTTGTCCAAATTGACACATATTAAAATTGTTTTAACTCACAAGGCAAAAGCAGAGAATATTAGGAGATCCAAAATAACCTATGCCTTTTTGCTCCTTTGTTGTTTTACAGTCTGAAAGAACCCACTTCAAATACGGAAGAGAGTCCAATTTTGAAAAAGCAATTCCTCCATTTTTTTTCTTTCTGAGCAGCTCTCATACAGTAGCAGTGGTAAAATAAACAACGATGTGTTGAATTTTGTTTCTCTTTATCTATATGACATTTGTGTCATCACCGTAGTTCTAATCCATATTCAGGTCTTCATGTTTGGTGTGCAGTAATATGTAAATTATCTCGCCAGCTGCATGGAGCAGTGTTTGTTTATTCTATTTCTTTTGGCACTGCACAGAACTGAATTTCTGCCAAAATGGGGATGCTTCAGGGAGCACTAATGCTCCAGGAGGAAGTTTTGAAAGGAACCACACATCATAAGTCTTCACTCTGTGAAGCAGCAAAATCAAAACAAACTTTTTGTTTACTATAATAAAATGTCGGTATTATGAATGTAAAATAATGTGTTTGTTAAAATATAATGAGCATGCTGCCCATCTCCAGGATGCTCGGTGTACGTGGGCTTTAGAAATCAGGACACAAGGCTGAGAAAGCTGGTGCATTTTTATTCTTAGAAAGAAAGTAGGTGAAATGAAACAGAGACAACATCTAGAAGTTTAAGGGGGAATGAAATATTTCAACATGCATATTGATCTCTGGAAACACATGGCATTTACATGCATTTAAATGTGGACAGCTGTGGCGTTTAAGTGTTAAAAAATTTCATTAATGATGCATAGAGCTATCTACTTCTGTTGGCAGGCCTTTCAGTCTTCAATCTGACACTTCCTTTTTTATCCAGCAAGCTAATTTCCCCTCTTTTGTGAGGAGTAACTGTTTTCACACTACTGCTTACCCAGCAAGCCTCCTTATTGTTTCATGGTTAATTATCTTCTCCAGCTTCACCTTCCCCAGTAAAAGGAGCAGGACTATTCCTCCCCAACACTAATGAAAGCTGGATTTTATGGGTACACTGTGTAAATAAATGCATGGTCTGATCAGGCAACACAATAAATGAGTTCCTAAAGTTTATGGAGTCACAGCTCACTAGTGACTTTACTAATAATGAAGGAAAATGATTAATTTGGTGGGGGGGGACTTCAATTTTAAAGAAAAAAAAAATGAAGTCGTGTTGTCAGCTTACTGTAGAGCCTATCTGCAGGTAAACACAAGGGATCTCTATTTATCCGTGTTCCTTGTGCTTCCTAATAGTAGTGATGACGTTTGCCAAGAGAATGTCTTGTAGAGTAGGCCTTTGAAAAATATTGTTGATTTGATAAAAGGTGGAGGTCATCTGGCATTATATTTCCTGATTACTTGCTATTTGTTCAGAGAAAAAAACAACCAAGGTTTATGTAGTGCAAAGTACGCTACACTCTGCACTGAATGCAAGCAACGCAGAGATATCTTTCACAAATGCTATAATTGTCCAGTGCCTGGAGTAGTAAACTCAGCAGGTCTGACCCAGGTAATTAGCTCTGCTGGCTGGTCAGTGTCTTGCCTCTCAATGCTTATATATAAACCCAACACAGAGTCCTAATTGTCAGCTTACAGACCCATATCCAAAGTGTTTGGGGCTTATATTAATAGTTGTTTTGTGTTTTCTTGTTTAATTTTTTTGTTTTCGTTTTTTGCATTGCAAAAGGACTTTAGGGGATTAAAGTGACCCTAAACCTCCAACACTGCTTTTAGGGACCCTAAGCCTCCAATACTGCTTTTTTTTAAATGTACAAAATGAATTTACATTTTGAGATCATTTTTCTCTATATTGAAATTTCTATTTCTTTGATTTGGACATCTTGTGTTTGGGTTACAGTTTGAATTAAAGTCCTCACTTTTAAAACTCTCAAAAGCCTCCATGAGAGCCCAGGACCAGAACTTCTAGTCAAGACTGAGTTTTTAAATTTAATCAGATCTCAGGATCCTTAGTATTTTCCCTTTGAGATTGCAAAAAGAAAATCCCCGAGGGAGTCTATGTTTTTAACATGTCTAGAGACTATAGAATAGGAATCAGAGTATAAAATCTCTTGGAAACTTATTTCAAAGATATTTATTACCATCTAGGAAAATTCATCCTGAAACTTCAAGCAACCTTTCCAGCATAAAGTGTAACTAGTAAACTTTCCAGTCATTTTTACGGAGGAGATAGTGATAGCTTTAACAGAGGTGTTGTAGCAATTCTGAGACTTTTTAGTCTCCCCTAAGTCTAAAAGCAGTTAAGTTTATCAGAAGCTATTAAAGCAAAGATATAAATCAAATGAAATAAAATCAGATATAGAAAAAAGGGTTAAAACGTCTTAAGAAAATGAATCATAGCTCTGAGCTGCCTAGTAATCAGCCTAAACCTTGTGCCAATCAGATGATAAACATGAGAAAAGCAAGACAAGTGTTGACTGGTGTAGGTAAGATGGAAGAGAGACTAAGATAATGTATGCCCTTTTTGGTCATTCTTAATTTGCTAATTCAAATTAACCAACATTTTATTTATTTATTTATTTATTTTTGAAATGATGAGTTGTAATCATAGTCTGAGAATTAAAAAAACAACAAAAACCACACCCTATTTATCTGAGAGGAGTAAACAATTAAAAACAGCAATAACACAATGTTGACTCCTAATGTGTACCCTCATTAAGAATGAAGACACAAAATTCTCTCCGCAAATACAACTTTGTAAAGGGCACAGATCCTGAACACGGGTGAACTGTGTTATTTGATGTATGGCTTTTCAGGCAAATCTGCATATTGGCAAAGCACTTCTTGTATAGTAGTCTGCCTTAGTATACAAGTAGGCCAAGAATATTGTGTTCTTAAAAATATAGTTAGATAGAATGAACAATATTTGATAGCACAACAAAGTGACTGTAATCAACAATAAGTTAGGGTATACTTTAAAATAATTGAAAGTGTGGAATTAGAATGTTGCTAACACAAAGGAATGATAAATGCCTGAGGTGATAGATGTCCTAATTACCCTGATTTGATTAATTCACATTGTATGCCTGTGTTGAAACATCATATGTACCCTATCACTATATACAAGTATAATGTACCCATAATAATTAAAAATAAAATTTTTTTTAAATTGATCAGACAAAAATTTAAAAAGAAAAGAATATTGTGTTCTTAAAATTCAATCTGAAAGTTGGGACTTTAAGTCTATCTCACAGAAAAGCACGTGTTAGAAAACTTCACTTGTTTATATAACTATTCTCCTCCTCTTTCCTACCAATATTCTTTGTAGGTTTTAAAAATTATAGATTTTTATTAATGGAAGATCATTGTCATAAAGGAGGGAGAAGGGTATACTTTTCCCTAAGGCAAAGATAAGGAAAAAATTGTTTCCAGGGTCACAAAACTCAAATGTTATGTCAACTCCTGATAGTCAAAAGGCAAATACCAAACAACTAAGCAGTGCCAAAAAAAAAAAAAAAAAGAAGCTAGATGTTATCATTAGGGGGAAAAAATCTATGCAGCTTGGCATGTGGGTCTGTCATTGTCATCCAAATAGATTTACCATGTGGTAAAATGAAGAAAATGCCACCATTTTATTTCAGTTGGGCTTTTTACAACTTCATTGAAGTTATTTTTATTTTGGACTTCCTTTTATTTGTTTCATTTCTACATAATACTAAAGAGGTCAGAAAGAGAAATTCCTTTTAAGAAACTCTTCCTTTTTTTAACTCACTTTTAAATAATTCTAAATTTAGGTACTGTCTTGAAACTGGGGGGAAATTCCGAGGACATACAAAATAATGACTGAAAAGAGAAAAATAAACTAATTTTTCTATTCAGTCTGTCCTGAGTATAATAAAAATTTCAGCATGTTCACATATAAAGCAACAGTCAAAATAAAATTGCCAGTGAAAGCAGATTATTTTTCTAGTTACTTCTAGTAAAACATTCGGAATTGAGTGGGAAAGTTACTTTTTCCTATAGCAGATGCTTAACAAATATGAATAATGATTTATATAGAAATTAACTTATTTAAGAAAAACATAGCTTAATGTAAGGCATTCATCTATTGCCACCTAGCTTTAATACTACCAACATTGAAGTTATTACACCAAAGAATTATTTAGAAATTATGACAACATCTAAATTTCTTTAATTTATTAGAACAAATATCTTGCTTCTCTATAAAAACACTTTTTCTATACACAACACTTCTGACAGAAAATGTGTGGGTTTTTTCCCACACCAAGCAGCTCTCCATTTTCCAGACACCAGCTGAGTGTCCTAACATTTAATCCGATTTTGACACTATCTACCTGGGGTTAGTATCAGATCCCACAAGTTAAAGGGCTTAGTCCCACAAGACTTCCTTCACTTCAAATACCAATAGCACAAGTCCCTGTACTTCTAACTCATAGGCTAGACACCCCCACAACCCCCTCTTCAGGTTCCATAATTTGCTAGAATGGCTGGCAGAACTCAGGGAAACTCTTTACTTATGTTTACCAGTTTATTATAAAGGATACAACTCAGGAACAGCCAGTTCTGTAAGAGATGCATAGGGCAAGTGGGTAGGCAAAGCTTCCATTTCTCTCCAAGTATACCACTCTCAAAGCACTTTCAAGTGTTCTGCCACCTGAAAGCTCATCAAATTTCATTGTTCAAGAATTTTTATAAAGCTTTAATCTCCAGCCCCATCATCCCCGTCCCAGAGGTCCTTAGGTGGAGCTAAAAGTTACTACCTTCTAATCCTTTGGTCTTTCTGGTGAACAAACCCATCCTAACACTATCTTGGGACCCTATCCTAAGTCACCTTGTTAGCATAAACTCGGTGTGATCAAAAGGAGCCATTATGAATAACAAGAGACAGTCTGTCACTCACAAAATTCCAAGGGTTTTAGGGGCTCTGTTCCAGGAACCTGGAACAAAGACCAAGTGTATTTCCTATTATACTGCAGCTGCTTAATCAAGGGAGAACTTCTGTGGAGCAGCCCCTGCAGGGAAACTGAGGTTACAGGAAGAAAGGGAAGAAAGAATTATATTTTGTGTATCTCTTTTCTTTGGAATTCCTTCCTGCAGACTCAGGATTGCCTTGTTTATGGAGCATTAAAGTTCTTGGGAGGCCGCACTCGAAGGTTCGCACCTGTAATCCTAGCACTTTAGAAGGCTGGAGCCAGGAGTTTGAAACGAGACGGGGTCTTTCGCAAGACCCCCATCTCTACAAAAAAAAAGAAAAAGGAAAAAATGAGCTGGGCATGGTGGTGCGCACCTGTAGTCCCAGCTACAGAAGCCTGAGGTAGAAGGATTGCTCAAGCCCAGGAGTTTGAGGTTGTAGTGAACTATGATGACTCCACTGCACTCTAGCTCAGGCAACAGAGCAATACCCTGTCTCAAAAAAAAAAAAAAATATTAAATGTGGAAAAGTTACTCTTTAAAGGAAAAGGCTTATAGAAAGGAATGGTAGAATTGTAGAATTTCAGGCTAAAAGGAATAGGCATTTTAATACAGAGGCTTCTATTTTTTGTTGTTGTTGGTCTCAAAAAAAAAGGTTCTTGGCAAACTGTTATTCACACACATAATGAAATTCAAAAGTATTAAATAGGTTTTTTTGAGGGGTGAAGATTCAAATAGATAGTCAAATAGATACTCAAATAGACAGTTTGGAGTTGAGGGAAGAGGTGTTAGAACAATTGAAGAGTTTCCTATACCTTCTGTGGCCTCCATGGTTTCTCCACTCTGCTTTCCTTGCAAGACTGATGCCAGAGGACAGGAAAGGTAGTGAACAGGGTAGGACCGTGCTCCCATTTCAACCGCAGTTTTACTGGGGAACTGGACACCCCCTTCAGGCTACTTTCTAGAACATCCTGTGCTTATTTCCTCACGTACCAGCCTCTAGGACCTGCCCTGTCTGAAGTTACCAATGGTTTTTTTGTTGTTGTTTAATCAGTGACTTTTCCTTAATTTACATAAAATTAATCATTTTAAAGTGAGCAATGCAGTGGCATTTAGTACATTCACAGTGTTGTGCAACCACCACTTCTACTTTCAAAACATTTTCATTACTCCAAAAGGAATCTCCCTGACTATTAAGCAGTTGCTTCCTATTCCTCCCTCCCTGCAACCACCAATCTTCATTCTGTCTCTATGGATTTCCTTATTCTGGGTATTTTATAGAAATGGAATTCCATGATATCTGACTTTTTTATTTTTTTATTTATTAAAAATGTCTGACTCCTTTCATTGAGCATGTTTTTAAGGCTATTAGCTTTTATAACTGAGAGATGGCACCAGTTTTAAAGTCAGAGATTCTCCTGGTGGTTTTGCCACAGCCCAGCTTAACCTTAGGACTTTTCTCCAGGTACCTTCAACAGTTCATGAGGCCATGGACAAGACATTTTCTCTTCTTTCACTCAGTCAGTATATTTTGAGAATATGCTCTATGCAAAGCACTATTTTAAGTCTAGTGGAGACAGGACAGACAAAGCCCCTGCCTCTGTGAAGTTTATTTATGGGAGGAAAACCCCTGTGTCTCATTATTGGACTCCCTTTTGTCCCTGGTCCCTGTTGAGAACAAAGGCAATTTTTACTGTTATAAAACTTACTTTAAAACAACATCTAGTGGATTTTTCATTTTCAACTATCTCAGATTTATCTGTGTCATCAAGACTAGGAAATATGTCCATGTCAGTTCTCATTTTAGTGAGATTTGTGAGATGACTTTGGATTTAACTTGTCTGTTTTGAGTTTCTGATCAGCTTTGTTATTGAAGAAGAGCATTCACTAGAACAGTTTTTGATCATTAGTGTGAGATAGACTTTCAAAGCATTTTCTGAGCTGAGACAAGTTACTTTAACATTATTGTCAATCTGATATATAGTGAGTGGGATTTGATTGCTCTAATGTGTCAGTTGTGATAGAATTTCACAGACAATGGACCTGCCTTTTAAAAAAAGATTATTTTCAGGAAATAGAAAGTCCTTGAGCTATAGGCGTTTTTGAGGGCTGGACAGGTGTCTTTTCTCATTTGGTTATCCCTACAGGATAAACCCAGCTAGGGTATCAAAGACAAATGCATCACTCCATTTATAGTGCAGTGGGAATGAGTGAGGGGACTAATCACTGTTTATTTCGTCAAATCCCATGCATGTGATTGTACTAAAGAGGTTAGTCAACCAACCACTGTTCTTTTTTTTTTTTTATTTCAGCATATTATGGGGGTACAAATGTTAAGGTTACGTATATTGCCCTTGCCCCCCCCACCTCGAGTCAGAGCTTCGAGTGTGACCATCCCCCAGACGGTGCACATCTCACTCATTATATATGTATATCCCCATCCCCTCCTCCCCGCTCCCGTCCACCCAACACCCGATAAATGTTCTTCCTATATGTCCACTTAGGTGCTGATAAGTGTAACCAATTTGATGGTGAGTACATGTGGTGCTTGCTTTTCCATTCTTGGGATACTTCACTTAGTAGAATGGGTTTCAGGTCTATCCAGGAAAATACAAGAGGTGCCATATCACCATTGTTTCTTATAGCTGAATAGTACTCCATGGTATACATATACCCCATTTTATTAATTCACTCGTGTATTGATGGGCACTTAGGTTGTTTCCACATCTTTGCAATTGTGTATTGTGCCGCTATAAACATTTGAGTGCGGGTGTCTTTTTTATAGAGTGTCTTTTGTTCTTTTG
>CAUYRT010016542.1:0-20769 GCA_963574885.1 Lepilemur ruficaudatus | reverse complement strand
CTGTTCCCCAGGCTAGAGTGCCGTGGTGTCAGCCTAGCTCACAGCAACCTCAAACTCCTGGTCTCAAGCGATCCTCCTGTCTCAGCCTCCCGAGTAGCTGGGACTACAGGCATGTGCCACCATGCCTGGCTAATTTTTTTTAATATATATTTTTAGTTGGCCAATTAATTTCTTTCTATTTTTAGTAGAGAGGGGTCTTGCTTTTGCTCAGGCTGGTTTCGAACTCCTGACCTTGAGCGATCTGCCTGCCTCAGCCTCCCAGAGTTCTAGGATTACAGGCGTGAGTCACCACGCCCGGCCTGATTGGCCTTGTTCACTCAGCATAATTCTCTGAAGATTCATGCAGGTGTCGTGCATATCAATAGTTTATTCTTTTTCATTGCTGAATAGTATTCCACAGTATGGATGTACCACATTTGGTCTAACTATTCACCAGTTAAAGGACATCTGGGTTGTTTCCAGTTTGGGGCTATTATGAGTAAAGCCACTATAAATATTCATGTACAGATTTTTGTGCAAAAATCATGAGTCCTCTTTCTCTAGGATAAGTGCCCAAGAGTGCAACTGTGGGCTCATATGATCGTTGCATGTTTAGAGTTTTTAAGAAACTGCCAAACCGTTTTCCAGAGAGGCTGTACCGTTTCACATTCCCACCAGCAAGGCACTGTGATCTGATTTCTCTGCATCCTCACCAGCATATGGTTTTGTCTCCCTTTTTTATTTTAGCCGTACTGATAGGTATATAGTGTTATCTCATTGTGGTTTTTCTGATTGCAGTACAATATTTTTAATTTATACAATCCTCACAAGCTTTTTATTTGAAAAGTCTTTCTTATGGACATTAATGAAAAACATTTTTATTAAGATACAGATATGTTATATGATGTAATATTTTAAAAATCTAAAAGGGCAGGAGTGAATCACAAAGTCTGCTCTAATCACTTTAGGGGTGATCTCCTCCCCTGAGGCCACCTCTCCTACCAGCAAAAGCCCATGAAACTTTCCACCTAAAACAAAGGCACTGATCACAGTTCAACCAGTTCTTCCTACTCCAAGGTCATCACCAGGAATGATGAAGATTATCTTCAGAACCTCTTACCTGTGGGAATGCTGGTTAACTTTTCTTCCTCCTCCTTGGCTCTTGTCAGCTATTCCATTTATGGACCTAGGACTGAACCTCCACACCCTCCCCTCCCCCGTCCAGTGACTTCTCTATTCTCCGGAGGTTTCTGCTGAGGGCCAGGAAACCATAAAACTGGGCCTTTTGAAATTAGGTATTCAATCAGAATCCAGCAAGCCTACGAAAGGCTTGCCAGGACTTTGGATAGCTACTTAGAGGCCAGTCTCTTCCCACCTTCTGAGTTAGTTCTGGTCCAGAGATGGAAGTTGCCAGAAGGGCCACCATGTTCCTTTATGTGTCTTTTCCACAAGCCAGGACTGTGACAAATTCAGATGCTAATGGGTGCATTTGGCCATTTACCCAATTAGAACACCCACAGCATCATTAAGTATTAGGTGTAAGGATAAATTTAGTTTGCTATTGTTTAATTGCTAAACAAAGGAGTTAAGCTGGACGGGGCTTAACTCTCCAGCCTCACGCTACACTTAATTTTAGCATAGCCTGATGGACGTGTGGAGTCATCACAAATTACCTGCCTCCAGTGACTCATACTGAGTTTCACTAGGACTCACAGTTCAAGCTGCTAACCAGGTTTTGTATATCTTTTCCAGTGGCAGGAGTTTTAATGTGAGTGGATGCAAAATTGGCTAAACAAACATGTATCTAGATATTGGCAAGTATTTTTAAACTGAGGATGAAGTTAGTTCTATGTCATTGCTGTTGTTTTTAAATCACAAAGCAGCTATGAGATCTCTGAGGTACTTTCATAGTAAAAACTGCTTACTTTTAAAACATTTTTTTCTCTAATCTTAAAATAATACAATGTTTATTAAAGAAGACTTGGAAGACCCAGAAATATAGAAGATTTTTAAAAATTGTGTATAAAACCACCACTTAGATAATTAGTTTTAACATTTTTAGGTATATCCTTGCAAAACTGAATATGTATTATTAAACATACACACACGTTGATTATCTCTAGGGAGGACAACAGTGTGTTTCAGGGACATGGGTGGAAGAAATGCTCCTCTTCGTTGTTATTTTTTTGTCCCTTTTGAACTTTGTACTGTGTGCCTGTACTTCCCAATTAACAAAATAATGGAAGGACATAAGTCCATATGTCTAAATATCCTTTTTCCTTTTCTTTGTTTTCCATATTTTGTAATAATCAGCTTGTGTTGAGAATCACTGACGTAAAAGTCAACCCACTTCACTCCTGGAATAAACTGGATAGAGTTTGTACCTGCTAATGACTTTGACTATATTTACCCACAAGTATTTACTAATAGTAGCGCCACACTACTACTGTGGGCTCAGTGCTGAGGTGATGAATTATGTAACTAGTCTAAGCAAAAATAAAGTCAAATATAGTGATAAAACATGGCCATGGATCCAAGCTAAGGTACCTATTCACTCTCTTGCCCTGAACTGGGAAGGCCCAGTTCTTCCCATGTAATCACAGGGCATTGCTGAGGATACGGAATCCTAGTGCTGCACTGTGCTTGTTCAAACTGATGGAAAAACAATGTCGTCAGCATGAATCAATAGGAATGCTGCATCTGGCCAAGAGACTGTTATTTCTGGGGACAGGATGCACATTCAGTTTTGAGGTTTATATTAGTTTTAAATTTAGCAGTAGAGCAATGTTTTCCAAACTTTGTTACTAGGAAATAATTTTGGCACGTGTGTGTAAGTGCGTACATATGTATGTATGTGTGTGAGTGTGTATTTATATATATATCTCCTGTTTATATTTCACAAGTTTGATTTTATATACAAACTCCCAGGTGTTCCACCAAAGTTTTATCTTTTTTGACTTGACTTTATTACTGTCCCTTACTGCTGTTTCCCTTATTTTATAAACAGAAATTTCCTAAGTTTCTTCCACTTCCCATTTTTCCTACTCTCAAGGTAGGGATCACTGAACTAGGATTCAGAACTTATGGATTCAGATAATGACTGGCTCTGTGATCCTGAGATGGGATCTCTCTCCTTAAAACCTGAATTTTTTCATCTGTAAAATGGGATCCATAATCCTTTGATAGGGCAGAAAAAAGAGTCCATAATTTATCATGTAACATTAGCTCTTTGTAATAAAAGTTTCAAAATGAAATACAAAGATTTTTTTTTTTTTTGAGACAGAGTCTCACTCTGTTGCCCGGGCTAGAGTGAGTGCTGTGGCGTCAGTCTAGCTCACAGCAACCTCAAACTCCTGGGCTCAAGGGATCCTTCTGCCTTAGCCTCCCAAGTGGCTGGGACTACAGGCATGTGCCACCATGCCCAGCTAATTTTTTCTATATATTTTTAGTTAGCCAATTAATTTCTTTCTATTTTTAGTAGAGACTTGGTCTCGCTCTTGCTCAGGCTGGTTTCGAACTCCTTACCTTGAGGGATCCGCCCGCCTCGGCCTCCCAGAGTGCTAGGATTACAGGTGTGAGCCACCGTGCCCGGCCTCCTGAAATACAAAGATTTTAATCTAAAAGTATGATGCTGATTTTTTTTAACCAATTCAATATTTGTTGATACTTAGCAACATATTTGTATTTAGAAACAAGCAAAGCTCATTCAAACTCCATGTTGGCATATGTTACTTTACCACTTGAAATTATTATTTTTGAGATTTCACATCTCTTTACATTGGTTTATCTATTGTTAAGAAGGGATACTTTAAAATTTTTTTTTATTTCAGAGTATGATGGGGGTACAAACGCTTTGGTTACATAAATTGCCTTTGCACCGCCCAACAAGCATAAATTTAGCAGACAGACATCGTCAGCATTTACCATGTGCCCTAAAAGCATTAACTCACTCAATCCCAACAGCAACAGTAGGAGAGAGTTATCTGTTATCACTGCCTTCCCCGCTTTATAGAAGCACAGAGAAGTAAAGTAACTGGTCCCTGGCTGTTGAGTTTATTAGTGACAGAGTCAGGAGTCAAAACCAGGCAGCTCCGTGCTGGAGTCCAGTTACTCGGCAGCCAGTAGCTATGCAACTGCTGCTTATTCACTTCTGATTGTGTCCCTTCCTTGCCCCAAACCTTTAGTGGCTCTTGAAGCCTAAAGTAATAAGTACAGACTCCTTAGTTTAGCAAGAAAGACCCTCCAGCTACCTTTCTTTCCTGTTTTGTTCCCCCTGTGAAAATCCTCCATATATCCTGCGTGCTCCAGCGGGACTGTAGCAGCCACTTTTCCCTGATCAGATCCAGGCTTTCTTGCCTCCGTGCTTTGCCCTTGATAATTTTCTTATCTGGAATCCACCTACTCTCATCCCCTTCTAAATTCTACCTTTCCTCAAGGTCCTTCCGAAGTGCCATCTCCTTTACACATTTTCTCCTGCACCTCTCAATTGCAGCTGGTTGCAGCTGGTTGCTAATCTTCGAAGAGGATTTGATCTCTATTCTCCTGACTGCGGATATCAGTTTCTGGCTTTTATGATAGTTATTTCTGTACATGCTATATCCCTTCCTTAGTAAAGGAGGAGCTCCTCGAGGACTGCCATATAATTTTCTTTCTCATAGAACTTTTACATTTTATTAAAACATTAAATCATTCTTCTTTTTTGATAGCATGCATGCTTGTTGCAAAAAAAAAAAAAAGCTAAACATTACAGAATATATCTCTTAGAGAATGAAATCACCATTATAACTCCTTCTCCCCTGCCCTGAAAGAACTATGATTAACAGTTTGGAATGTATTCTTCTAAGCCTTTTTCCTGTAATAAACAGTCAGTTACATATAAAAACATGTAAGTAAATTAAAATTTATTTACAGACATGGGGTTATACTATACACATAGCTCTGTGCCTTTTTGCACTTAACACATTTACTATTTTCACATATATATCTCATTCTTTCCTTAACTGTGGCATAGTATAAGATTGTATGGATGTACCAGTATTAATCTGTTTGTTCACTTCCTTCTTGATGAACATGCGAGTGATTTCCAGTTTTCACCACTGTGAGCAATGCTGCAGTGAATATATACATAAATGTGTGTGCATATATCTCTACATATCTATGTATCCAGGTAACCTTCTGTAGGACATATCCTTGGACATGGAATGTCAAGGTGAAATGGAATGGAGATTCTGAATGATAAGTATTGGAAATGTGGAGAGGAAAGAGGCTTGCTATATCCTTCACAAGGACTAACATTGCTTCTACCAGTGAAGCTCAGGGGATTCCAAATAAAGTGGGCCTCAGGCTGCCTAGGTTTGTAGGGATTAGCCACCTCATCTCCATTAGATGGGGCACATAATAGTGTCTCACTCCTAATGTCCTTGTAAGTCTTAAATGAGATAATATGTGTAAGGCAGTTAGCATTTGGTAAGTACCTGGAAAATAAGTAACTGCAAGATATTTGGGAGGGAAAAATGATAATAGGTTGAGATAATTGTTTGTTGAATGAACAGGACTGCACAGAACAATGGTAGTTTGAGAAATCTTTGTAGAAATGGATGGTGCCTAACCATTCATACTTTGCTATTGAAACAAATAGCAACTATTTATAAAATGACCAGCTAACATTAGGGTGCAATGTGTGGCCTTAGAGCAATTTTTCTCTGTGCAAAATGAACTGGCCTGAACCAGGATCAAACCCATGACCTTGGCCTCTTCTGCCTCACACTTTCCCTAATGGAACTAATTGGCCCCAGCTGCAGCCTTATATAATGGGTATCTATGAGGACAGAGAACAATACAGTTCCCCAGAGGGTACACTGGCTCATGACTGGGGGTTATTAGGTCATCTAGTTACCCAGCCATTAACACTGAAAATGAATAGAAAATACATAAATACATGACTAGAGTATAAGGCTTTCTGTTTAGATTCTTAGGTTCTGAGCCAGAAGTCCCCGTTTTTATGGACAGGTTTCTATATCAATCCTAGAAGATTCTAAGGGTAGTGAACCCTGGATTCTAGAACCAACTCTGCCACTAACTAGCTGGGAAACCTTGAGCAAATTGTTGAAACTTGTTTTACCTTGGTACAATGAGGGGACTGAAATAGCTGCTGTGAAAGGGCCTTTTTTGGACATTCCTTTCCCCTCAGATAGAGTCACATTTTTCAGACATCAGTGCTGTTTATTGCACTGGAAAAATTATTTTTTATTTTACGTATTAATTTTTTTCTTTTAAAGCCAGTCAAATTTAGCAGTGGGGGACTGAAAAAATTAAAGCATAAAGTCAGGCAATGGATTATTGTACTTTCAGAATGTGTTGATGTTGCTGTACTCCAAGGAAGACAAAAAAAAAAAGAAAGAAAAAAACAATGCGTATGCATCAAAGAGATGACAAAGCGTAAGAAACTAGACACAAAAAGCAACATATTGTATGGTTCTACTTACATGAAATATCAAAAATAGGCAAATCCAGAGATTAGATGGAAAGCAAGTTAGTGGTTACAGGGGCGGGGAGAAGAGAGGAATGGGGTGTGACTGCTTAATAGGTCCGGGGTCACCTTTTGGCGTGATGAAAATGGTTTAGAACTAGACAGTGGTAATGGCTGCACAGCATTATGAATCTACTAAATGCCACTGCATATACACTTTAAGATGTTTAAAATGGTGAAATTTATGAGTATTATATCAATAAAAAAAGTACAAAAAAAAGAGATGGCAAATGATAGCAGGGCATAGTCACTTGACACCTGCTCCATGGCACTCCTAGGAGGAGGGGGTTGGGTGGGGGTCCTCTGCGGAAGCACTGGGAAATCCAGGAGTAAGGGAGTGGGTATCAGTGCAGACATTTTCATCTAACTGGGGCCAAGTCCTGTCCAGGGGCAAATGGGGATCCCAGCGAAGTATGAGCATTGCCCAAAGTGCACTGACACCCTCCCCTCTACCCAACATGTTCTTGTCTGCCCCCCTACTGGAGTCAAACTGTACCCATCTTCCCAGGGCCATTTTAAAGCCCACCTCCTTTTTTAGAACCCCCCACGCCCACCTCGCACAGAGACACATCATGCTCTTCTAAAAGCTGACAGCACTTAACTCCCTATGCCATTCCCTAGGTGCTTCCGGAAGGTACAAGGCTGCTTCAGCTTTCTTCTAGTGATACTTACATTCTCTCAATGAGACCCAAGGCCCTCGGCTTCCCTTTGCCTCCAAGGTATTCAGTACAGTAGTGCTCAGAAAATATTTGTGGCTCTGTAATTGAGTGACTCAGGCAGGCCCCATGGGGAGTAGAGTTTTATGGGTTTCAATGTGAACCATACCATGAAATCCGAGACTGTTACCTCATTGCTCATGCTGGAAACCATCCGTTCCAGTTGGATTCGCCTGGAGCTGGATGGAGCTGTGTCCCTTTTCACACTAAGAAATGATAGTCTAATTTTTAAATTAAAATAAAAAACATTTACATAGCATTTCCTTCATCTTCAGACAGCAGTTTTACAAATGTTAACTCACTCACTCTTCCTAAAGAAGAGGCACGGAGAAATTATGTTTTGTGCTCAGAGATCAAAGCTAATCAGTGACAGAGCTGGGGTTCAAATCCAGGCTATTTGGTTCCGGAGGCACTCCTCAACTTGCTCTGCTGCCTGAAACTTACTGAGTGGTAAAAACCTTCATGAACAGAAAACAACAACAAAAAATGATGTTGATATATTTATTTCAAGGGAATTTTTTCCCCCTAGTGTCTCCCTTTTCTTCCTCGTTCAAAGCAAAATGATCTAAACAAACAGTCTCTTTTCACACCTGAGAGCAGCGCGGCTCGTCTTTGCTTTAGTAATCAAAATGGAAGAGGAAACTTGGGCAGTTTCGTCACCGCTGCTTTCGCGGTGTGCGCTACGGGTCGTCCTCCGGCCGGCCGCTCTCCTGGGTCACCCGGCTCGACCTCCCTCTCTCATCAGGTCTGTGACCTCAGGTCAAGGGGACTTGTAACAGTCTGTCCTTCCCCTACGATACTGGGATGTGGACCAGCCTTTCCTTTCACTCCCACAAATCCAGTCCTTGCCCTGGAGAACCTCGAGGACCTTCCTGTGCGCTCGGGTCCCTCGGAGGCTCCCGGGACTCTCACCGTATAAACTGCATACATTGATTGCATCAGAACCTCCGGGAACTGCATCTCCATGCCAGGCGAATCCACTATGTTTGTGTGCCGCGGCTGTCGCTGTCCACCTGACGCTAAGCATATTTAAATGTCTATCTCCCACGTGGGAGGCCGGCGTCAGAACCTGCCAGACCTGCCATTTACTAACTGGGGACCCAGGGCAAATTACTTAACGTCTCTGAGTCTCGGTTTCCTCATCCTGAACGGGACTGAGAACCACAGGTTGCTGTGCGGATTAGATGAGATAACGCAGGGGCGGCGCCAGCACACAGTAGCCCTCCTAGTCCCTCTTGGCAATGTCTACCTGCTACAGCTCGTTTGCTGCCCATGTTTTCCAGAGCACACTACTGCTCGGGGGCAGCAGGGGCGTCTTTGCTCCACACCCTGAGAAAGTCCCCATAACCCTGGGTAGAGCGTTACGGCCCGCTGGGCTCTTGGGGGACAGGCATGCCAACCCGGAAGGATCCGCTCTTCTTCGACCCTGACCCTAACCCTAACTCCTGGGCCCAGGAGCGGCTGAGGGCTCGGACCCGAGGGAGGACCGGCCGAAGCCACAGGGCGGGGCTCGGGGAAGAAGAAATGGGGTGAAAGAGGGAGCCCGCGCTCTGGTTCGCCGCCCTCCTGCTAGGATGCCCCAGCCGGGACACCTGCTGCCCGGGCTCCGCGTCCGAGGCCAGGCCTCCCCCGCGCGCAGTCCCGCGGCCGGTGCCACCTGCGCGGCCGCCCAAGGGCGGTCCCCGGGGCAACCTCGCGGGCGCCCCGCCCCCTCCGCGCGGCCCGCGGCGCCCGGCCGCGCCCCCTCCCAGCCCGCAGCGCCCCGGCACCCCTCTCCTCCCCCGGCGGGCTCCGCGGAGCATTGTACTCACATCCGGGGCTGGGTTTTGCTTTAATGCGAAACGTAATTAACCCGGAAAAAAGGCCGAGAGACAGGAGAGCAGGAGGGGGTGAAGGGTGGGGGGAGAAGCGCGAGACTAGCGCGAGGCGCCGGAGTTTGGCGGTGAGATAAAGCGATCCCCCGAGAACGACGGACCCACCGGCGGGAGGCGATTCCTCCCCGATGTAACCCGCCCTGCCCGAGGCCGGCCCCTGCGCGGCGGGGTAAGCTGGGCGCTCGCGGGCCCGGGGTCGCAGAGGCGCAAGGGACGCGGGGCAGGCGAGGCGGCGGGCGCAGGGGGAGCCCCGCGGGGGCCGGGCTGCCGAGGGACGCAAAGGGCGCGCGGGCAGGGCTGGATCCGCCTGTGCGGGTGGTGACAGGCGAGGGGAGTTGGCCGCAGCCCCTGGCGGCCCCCCTAGGCCCACGGGAGAGCCCCGAGGGCAGCCCCTCCTCCGAGAGCCCCGGTGGCCAAGGTCGCCACCGCCAGGGGTCGGGCCGAGGGGGTGGGGCCGCGCGGGAGGGTGGGGGCGGTGATCTGCGGAGCTGCATTTTCTCACGTTTGCAGCGGCGAAACTTCTCTGCGGGTTCTGGCGCTGGGCACCGGCCCGCAGCAACTGCCCGGGCTGCGGGCAGGGAGGAGAGCCGCGAACGTCCCAGGCAAGTCCCGTGGGCACGGACTGGGCCCTTGGAGGCTCCTCTTTCTCTTCCCCCACTCCCTTATTACTAGGCAGGCCTAGAATTCTCCCCAAGGGAGACCCCTCCTTCCCTCCGCGTCCAGCCTAGGCCTTCGGGCTTCTGGAACTCTAGGCAATGGGGGTGACTTGGCGGAAAAGTGCCCTGAAATGCAGGTTCGGTGCCAGGTTGGAGTAAGCTCCTCGAGGGGCGCTTTCTCTCTCTCACCAACTTCTTCCTCACCTTATACGCTTCCTATTTTATGCTCCAGTCCTGAAGACTATTTCGTCAAAATAGTAATAATAATAAAAGAAATTAAAGAAGGAAAACAAACGGGGAAAAGAGGCCAGGCCGTGTAGGAAGGAAAAGTATCCCTGCACGTCCAGAGGGGCGCGGCAGCGCAAATCTCCTCCCCGACCGCCCTGCCCCGCAGGCCTGCGCCTGAAGGTTAGGCTTCCTTCCTTCTTGGTGAGCAGAGGTTAAAGATGTATCTTCCCCTTCTTACTCCTTCTGCCCGCCTCCCTTCTTTCTTCAGGACTCCGAATGGGGTTTTCACAGGAGAGGGAGGGGAAAGCATTGCACCAGGGCGCCGGCTGCGGCTCTGCGGCACCTCGGACCACTCGGTGGTGGTTGCACATGGGGCTGAAGTCCTAAAATTGTACTAATGTTGTACTTAACATATCTGAGCAAGTCCCTTTTTACCCCTTCTTTCTTCACTGTTTTTCCTTGGTGGCAAAGCTTTCAGCGACAGTAAAGCAAAAGATCTCCAAAGAATAGAAGTTTTTGTTTTCTATTTCAGTTGCATTCAATTGACATTTACTGGATAATAAGGCATGCAAGGGAGTGATGAAAGCGAAAACGCAGCCCCTGTCTTTAGGGAGCTTGGTGCAGTCTTGGTAGAGGACACAGGCTGTTCATAGTACCCAGAACACAAAGTGGCGGAATCGCACTTGTTTGGAGAAACCAGAGGAGGTTTAAAAAAGCATCGTCCTCATTTCAGATGTTAGCCTTCTTCACCATGTACTGCTTGAAGGCAGATGACTTTTGCCATAGCGAAGGTCCAGCTTGTAGTCTAGACTCCGTGGCCAGCCCTGTGTATGACATCTACTAAATGCTAAGTGAATGTTTGTTGCATGAATGAATGAACGAATGAATGCAAGCACATAACGTGTTTGCACTTGTCCAAGTGAGAGAGAAAAGGACAGTGTGGCAGTGTCTCAGGTCCATGGAAATTTGGTTCACCAAGCTGGTTCACACGGTGTTCCTCTGGGTGTTACCTTTACACCTAAGTACCCTTTGGCCCTATTCGTAAACCCCACTTTTTACAAATCGTCTGTAGCGTTGCTAGTGGAGTTTTACCTGGCTGATAATGGGAGCCTTGCACACTTCCCAGCTGGGTAATTACCTTGGTGTTGATTTGGAAACTGCCTGCCCTTTGGTGAAGGGTTTTTGCAAACCTGTCTTTTTCCTTGTTTTTGGTGCTTTCTTCTCTCTTCTGTATAAGGAAGTAGGGCCTGCACCTCACGTCATGTCATCCTAGTGAGCTGAATTGTATTTTAGAGAGGTTAAAGTAGATCCTGAAGACACGCAGGTTTTGGTTGGTGCCTGCCTACGGAGAGATTCTGCAAAAGTGGGAAGGGAGATGCATCAGCCCTGCCAGTGAAGCCCTAGAGCAGCCTTCCTGCGAGCTTACCAGGTGTTTGCTGAAAGTGCTAGAACGCCAGGAAGACCCAAGCAGCAGGAGCATGGTCTTCAGTGTGTGCATGCATGCAGCTGGCACTTCATGAATTTCCTATCCTCTCCATGGGGCAGGTGGACAGGTGGGTGCTGCCCCTGTTAAAAGGCAGGGTGACTCAGATTAGGCCTTGCTGTAGACCACAGTGCAGTAAATATGCTTTCTGATTCACTGAAACTGTGGTGGCTCTACTTATTCTGGCTGAGATAGACCTACGGCTTGGAAAAGAGGATCTGGGTGCTGGGGCGTTGGGTTGCCTGCCTCCTCGCTCTTCTCACCATGAGCAGTTTGGGTTGCTTTACTTTCAGTTTCCCATCTGCCTTGGTGAGCTGGATAGGACTCCAGCAGTCTAATCTGGTAGGCTTTGGAGAGGAAGGAAGTAGAGCAAATATTATAGCGTGACAGCTTATGGGGAGAGAAGAATCCTATCTCTGCCCAATATAAGCCCGTTATTGAGACAGGGAGTCTGACAGGCGGGGGAGACAGGGTAGCAGAGAGGTGGGAGGGGTGCCACCCCATCCTGCCAGTGGAGGAGGCTATGGTTGGTGCAGTGGGGCTATACTTTTCCTTCTGAAGGCCCCTTCTCTGCCCTGACTCCAGTTGATTGAAGTGACTTGCTGCGAATTAAAGGCTGAATTGGACCTCTCACGGCCGGGCAAGGGCTCCCAATACTGCCCAGTGTGGACAAAAGACTTTCGGCTTTGGGCTGTGGTGTGTGTTTTGGGCCATAGAGGCCAGGGAGCTGAGATAAATGGGGTGTCCCTCTGCTTTTTTTTTTTTTTTTTTTTAGACAGAGTCTTGCTCCATTGCCCTGGGTAGAGCGCAGTGGCATCATTACAGCTCACTGCAACCTCAAATTTCTGGGTTCAAGTACTCCTCCTGCCTCAGCCTCCTGAGTAGCTGGGACTACAGGTGTGTCGTCATGCCTGACTAATTTTTCTATTTTCAGTAGAGACGGGGTCTCGCTCTTGCTCAGGCTGGTCCCGAACTCCTGAGCTCAAGCGATCCTCCTGCCTAGGTCTCCCAGAGTGGTAGGATTACAGGAGTGAACCACTGCGTGCCCCACCCCCCTGCTCTTAGGAGGCAGTGCAGTTAAAGTGCAAAGGCTAGGACTTGCTGTCCCCACAGCTGGGACTCAAAGTCAGCCAGGCACTGGCAAAGCAGCTCTCTGCTGTTGTGATTCCCCCAGGGCTGGAGCAAGAAGCAGCTCCAGGGTCCCCTCCCTGGAGCCTGATAAGCATGTCTGGGTTCTGTTAACTTTCTGGGTAGCCTGGCCAAGATGGAGCCAAAGGATCTCTTGGATTTTTTTTAACCCCTTGGAGAATTTTTAGAGATGTGCAGTGTGATGGTTCTTGGAGTAGAGGGAAGAGTGAGGGAGATTGATGCCTTTCCATGTGAGAGGGATCCCAGTGTAGCACCCTCCCTTTGACATTTGCTCATTGATGTTCTGGGGGTAGAGATGGCCCCAGCATGGCCTGTTCCGTGTTGAGCGTCTTTGCAGTAGTGACGGTAACCGTGTACTCCTTGTCAGGCACTTCACACACACACACAGTTTATCAACAACTGTATTTGCCCAGTGTCTGCGTGTTACGGCACTTTTCACACATTATTTCATTTAATTCTCTCAGCAGCCTTTGAAGGAGGGAAAGTGATGAATCTCAGCCTGTGTGACTCTAAGACCCATGCTCTTTCACTTCACTCTCCACACCGAGGGGAAACTGAAATCAGCACACCCTTTTTAATGGTCACCTTCTTGCAAAAGGTCCCTCAGAAATACTCAGACTGATTGTTGTCACCTGTACATCCTTCTCACCACACCCAGCCCCTCCTTCCCTGAATCCTGAGACTTGCGCCTTTAGACGGACACACCTGGGCCATTTACACTTCCCCCAGCACTGTGCAAAAGGCCAGTAGGTCGGAGAAATATGCTGTTCTTTTAAAATTCTTATTTATTTGTAATTTTCTCACTGCCCATGTTTTGGTGTCCTCTGTGTGACATAGTCAGTTTTAAAATGAAGATTAGAGCTCCGGGACTCACAGCTATTGTTAGGAAGCTGTGCAGTGAAACCGAATTCATTGTGTCTTCTAAAGTAAGGGGACTTTCACGATTCTGAAAGTTGGAGATCTCAGCTTTTTAGGCTATTTATAAACCAAATGTGGTTGCTGGCCTGCCCTGGTGATCTTTCTGGTCTACTCAGCCTTCAGCCCCCAGGCAGGACTTTGTTTCCTACAGGCTCCAACAACCACATTTTTCTGAACATAGATGAGGCCTCTGTTGAGAGAGGTCGGAATGTCTGAAATATTTTGTTGTTTTTGGCATCTTTCTTTCAGCGGTATCAATTTTCAGTTACTCCTGCTTTTCCCCCCCAATTTTTTTCCTTTAAAAATTCCTTCTTGAGTATCCCTCACCCTCAACCCCAAAGTCTGGGGTCCAGTGGGGGATTGGGCTACCTTGAGGTCAAGGCAGCCCCCTTTGGGGACCTCGCCATTCCTGCAGATGTCTGCATTCCTCACCCTGCGTTTCCGCTGGGAACATGCTCTCGGGACATTCCCTTCTCTCTCATGTTATTGTCCTGCCTTAGACTGTTTGGAATTTGCTAGTATGACACTTTCGAAATGCAGCGATACTATAGCAGTAGGAGATGGATACTCCCACGCTTCCTAAGTTATAATCTTTGACCCATTCTCAGGATGTGAGCCGAAATAGCTGTGCTTGTGTGTTGTCCTGGTGGTTTTTACTGGGTGGGGAGCATTGTGGAGGCTCCGTCGGCTTCTCTGTGTACACTTATGTACACTCACGTATGTGCAGATCTAAACACGGGAATTCTCGGTTGACAGGGGCCATCCGCAGTCCAGCAATAGGTGAGTGTTCTTAATCTCTGCACCTCTGTTCCCGTCTGCTGTATGGCATACGGTCCTCTCTGAGACCTCTGATGTCATTTCCCGATGAACTTTCTCCTGTTACAAGTCTAGCAATTTCCTATTGGTATCCCTGTCGCTCACCACTGACGTTGCTGTCACCAGCTTCTGCTGTCCTAGGGGTAACAAGACAGGAGATGTTCTTACTGCAGGACCCACTACGTGTCAAGAAGTGACTTCTTGACTATTTTCTGGAGCAAAATCTGAGAATTTCCCTGTCCTGCCAATACAGAATATTGTGGAAAAAAAAAACCTTTACATTTTAAAAGTAAGTTAATTTTTTTTCATTGTTGAAGTGAAGCTGTAGTAGATTATTCTGTTATTAGGGCCAATTCCCTTTAAGGCTTTATCTCTGTTGTCACTTTCTTTTATTTTTATTTACCACAAAGGTGTTGAAATAGGCAGACAAATCTCCCATATTTCCCTCTATTCTTTCCTCTGTCTCCAAATTATGTTAGCTATCTTAAAAATCAAGAGGACCAAGGCTTAGCAAGAGCGAGACCCTGTCTTTACAAAAAATAGAAAAATTAGCCAGGCATAATGGCACACACCTGTAGTCCCAGCTATTCCAGAGGCTGAGGCAGGAGGATCGCGTGAGCCTAGGAGTTTGAGGTTGAGTGAGCTATGATGACACCATGGCACTCTAGCCCAGGCAACAGAGAGCCTATTTCAAAAAATAAATAAATAAAATGAAATTAAAAAACCAAGATGGCTGATAAAGCAAAGCACAGTTTTCATGACTTGATAGGTCCACAGCTTTTCTTTTTCAAAAAAAATCTATCCATCTCTTCAGTCATCCATCCAGCCATTTATTTATTTTTAATTAAAAATTTTTTTATCTTATTTTTTTTTTAATATTTTTATTTTTTAGTTTATTTTTTAGAGACAGGGTCTTGCTCTGTCACTCAGGCTGGAGTGCAGGGGCACGATCACAACTCACTGCAGCCTTGAACTCCTGGGCTCAAGTGATCCTCCTGCCTCAGCCTCCCAATGCTGGGATTATAGGCTTGAGCAAAAATGTCAATACTGGCCATATGTCATGGCTCACACCTATAATCTTAGTAGTCCCAACTACTCAGGAGGTTGAGGCAGGAGGATCACTTGAACCTAGGTATTGCAGGCTGCAGTGAGCTGTGATCAGGCCACTATATTCCAGCAGCCTGGGCGACAGAGCAAGACCCTGTCTCTTAAAAAACAAACAAAGTCAACCCAAGTTTCAAGAAGGAAACTTCCACTGCGAGTTCTTGTTGGGGTCTGTATTTCCTTTTCCCAGAGCTCTGGCCATGGTGTGGCTCAGGTGTTGTAGCAGTAGGGCAACGCAGGCATCAACTTGGGCCTGATACTTGGTTGGCCCCGAGGATGTGGGCTCTTCTTATGAAGACCAGAGAGCAGGGACCCAAATCATCAGGGGAAAGGCTGAGGCTCTAAGAGCATGTTGCAATAGGAAGTAAGAAACCCAGATAGGCTGGAGGGTGCCAAAGCCCTCTGGGCAGGTATCTGGCTCTTGGGTAATTGTGATGTGAGATATTTTTTAGATTTAGGTCTTTGAAACAGCAACAAAGTTCCAAGAGAGCTATAATTTAGGCAAGGTTTTGTTTGTTTGTGGACTCTGGAGAATTGAGAACTTTTTTCTCATATTCAGAATTTATATATACTAGGGTAGGGGTGTGTATGGAGGAATTAAATAGCCTTCTCTCCTGCTAAATAAAGTATTAATAACACATGCTCCCTGGAGAAGATTTGGAAAAATATATACAAATAAATGAAATTTACCCATAACCCATAGATAATAGCTGTTAATATTTTGGGGACTATATATCTAGTTTTTTGAAAAAGCCATAAATAGGAACATAAAAATAATATTTAGATGATTGGGATCATATTATACATATTATATCTTTAAAAACACTTACCATGATATGGTGAATTTCCCCCTAGTTCATTAAAAATCACTTGAACACATAATTGTTTTCACATAATTGTGGAATATGTCTTTATGTGCATGTCCCATCGTTTATTTAATTATTTTCTAATCATTGTAACATTCGGGGAATTTCCAACTTTTTGTTATTATAAGTTTTATTGCAGTTGCCATCTTTATACTTTAATCTTTATTTGCATCTTTGTGTATTTATTTGGAGTTCTAGAAGTAGAGTTACTGAGTCAAAGGGTGTGAACAGTTTTTTTATTTCAGAATATTATGAGGGTACAAATGTTTTGGTTACATGGATTGCATTTGTATTGCCTAAGTCAGTGATAAGTGTGCCCATCCCCCAGATAGTGTGCACTGTACACGTTAGGTGTGATTTCACCCATCCCTCCTCCCCGCCCCCTGAACATTTTTTTTTTTTTTGAGACAGAGTCTCACTCTTTTGCCTGGGCTAGAGTGATGTGGCGTCAGCCTAGCTCACAGCAACCTCCAATTCCTGGGCTCAAGCGATCCTCCTGCCTCAGCTTCCCGAGTAGCTGAAATTACAGGCATGTGCCACCATGCCCGGCTAATTTTTTCTATATATTTTTAGTTGGCCAGCTAATTTCTTTCTATTTTTAGTAGAGATGGGGTCTCACTCTTGCTCAGGCTGGTTTGGGACTCCTGAGCTCAAACAATCCTCCCATCTCGGCCTCCCGGAGAGCTAGGATTACAGGCGTGAGCCACCGCGCCCGGGCCACATTTTTAACTCTCTTGTTACCTACCTGTTGCCAAATTGCTTTCCAGAAAGGTTTATACGCTGTCCTGGGTGTGTAAGAATCCTAGAAAATATTTCAAGTGGATGACATCTTTTTTTTTTTTTTAAGAGACAGGTTCTCACTTTGTCTCTCAGGCTGGAGTGCAGTGGCATCATCATAGCTCACTGCAGCTTCAAACCCCTGGGCTCAAGTGATCCTCCTGCTTCAGCCTTCCGGGTAGCCAGGACTACAGATGTGAGTCACTGGGCCTGTCCGGTTTCAATCAGTGATCTTCCCTTCTCATGCTTTCTTCTCTCATCTAGGAATGTTCTGTTTTCTTAGCATCTGGTTCCCAGCTATCTCTTGTATATTATGAGTCTGACAGTGGTATCAGTTGCCTCAATTCCTAGGGGCAGTTTTATTCTTGGTTTGAATCTCCACTGGTGGGAGCTAAGCCATTGAGATGGACAGCAGGAAAGATATTTGGGACAGAGATACTGCTCAGTGCCCCTTTTTTCGTTCTAAGATAGGCAGCCATCGAGTCTTCCTTTTCATGAGCTGCTTCGAATCAAATGGCAAATGTTGGCCAGGAATCTCTGTTTAATTGCCATTTAACCCACTTTCTGCTACTGATTAAACTCCATGCAAAGTCACTTTCTTCCTCAAAGTTTCACTTTTATCATAAGTTAATTATTTAACTTATTTTCATTTGCAGGAATACTTAGGAACTATTCTAAAGAAACCTGGATCATACAAAAACTTCCCTCTTTTTATTTTACTTTCCATTACAATACATTATTTAGTTATTTGAATTATGTGGGGCTATATTCTGGTTTGGTTTGGTGCATGCATGCCTCTGTGTGTGTGTGTGTGTGTGTGTGTGTGTGTGTGTGTGTCTGTGAGAGAGAGAGAGAGAGAGAGAGAGAGAGAGAGATTGATTACATACATACATACTCTTGGTTTGCTTTTAACAAAGTGCAGGAACGTAGATGAAGTAGAAAACAAATATGAAAAAATGTTCAATCTCACTAGTCATCATTATATATTTGAAACTAGCAACAATTTGAAATAATGAGAACATTCAATATATGTAAGAGTATAGTGACAGTAACAATATATTCATGGTTGCAACATAAATAAATGAAGTATTTTTAGAAAGCAATTTTGTAATAGCTCTCAAAAATTATAAAAGGTCATAGCTTATGATCTCATATTACTTGGAACTTCTTTCTGAGTAAAAGAAGAAACAAAGCATGAAAATAGGAATTTTAGCATTATTTATAATAGTGAAAAATTGGATATAGCCTAACAATTTAATCATAGAGAAATGGTTAAGAAAATTACAGTAAAACCAGCTCATTAATGTTATATAACCATTAGAAACAATGATTATAAAGACTATGTAGCAACCTGAGAAATGTTTATGATGTCATTTTAAGTTTTAAAAAGGCCATTTATGTGGATAGGGACATGAGAAAGCATGCAGAAGTGAAAATTGTTGGCTGGAGTGATTTTTTACAAAAAATTCCAACATTGTTATATTATGATTTTTTGCACTAAAACCAGAAATCACTGGGGAGGCTTGGTGTGCTTTGGAAAGATAGAGTGCCCAGTGGGTTGGACAGAGGCCCTTTCTCTTACAGGTAGTCATTCCTTGTCGTTAGCCATGTGTTGTGAAGGCCATGGAGCTACTTGCTAGATAATTTTATTATGGTATTAGATCAAAGGTGAAGGGACTAGCTAGAGAGAGGGGTATTTAGTGCACTAGCCCACCATGAAGCTTTTCCATGTCGTCCCTGGAGAGTGGGTGGGGTGGGTTGGAGCAGTCATTGTCAGGAAGCCCACAGGGCTTACCTGGGGAGCTCTTGGGATAAACCACACTATGCCACCCTCTAATCAATACTTTTACATTGAAGAACTCAGATGGAAATGAAATTTAAGCTAAGTGATTCTGAGAAGTCATAAAACCTGTTAAAACTGTATAACTGGGGCAGGTGTGCTGCCTTTCACCTGTAATCCCAGCACTTTGTGAGGATTGCTGGAGGCTAGGAGTTGGAGACCAACGTGGGCAACATAGCAAGACCCCGTCTCTGTAAAAAATTAAAAATTAGCCGGGTGTAGTGGTGTGCACCTGTAGTCTTAGCTACTAGGGAGACTGAGGTGGAGGATCACTTGAGCCCAGGAGTTTGAGGCTGCAGTGAGCTATGATGACACTACTGCACTCCAGCCTAGGTGACAGAGCAAGACCCTGTCTCTAAAAAAAACAAAAAATAAACAAAAATACAAAACCGTGTAACTGGAGGAGTACTATGAGAGTTGAAAAGGACATTTTGAAGCTTTGCCTTGGCTTTGGTAGGCGATTTTTTTCGGGTGATGGTATATGGATGTGCATCAAGTGGTCCCCCTCCTTACGTACCAATTGCCAGCAGGGGACTTTCTTTCCTTCGCTGCCCAATTATTACCGGAGGCTGGGGCTGGAGTGGCAGAGGGAGTTTCCACAGAGGCCTCTGTGAAGAGGAGGAATAGCTGGGAAATGATGGTGGACGATGATGGTGACATGTTTGAAGGGGCGAGGAGAAGGGATTTGGGGGCCTGGGACAGCAGGCTCTGCGGCCCAAATCATAGCAACTGTTGTGACAAGGAATATACAAATGAGATCAGAATGAGGGCCAGGGACCTCGGATTTGTGTCTGTGCACCATCTTTTGAGTGTGTCGCTCCTGTGTGGGCCCGCTAGCTGTAACCACATTTCCGTGTGATGCTCAGCTCTCCTGCAGCCCACCCTTCCCCCCGCCTCCCACAGTCTTGATGAGCTCTGTGACTCAGCTGCTTCTTGGGACATCTGAGCAGCTGTTTCCCCAGCCCCCCGGGGATAGATCCACAGTCAGGAGATGTTGTAGCCAGAATTCTTCTTCTTTTTCACTTGGGTCCATTCGAGTCCTCTCCCACTCATCGATCCATGCCAACGGGAAGCCCCTTTGACAAAAGTAGACTTTTGGCAGATTGTAAAAAGAGTGACTTCTTTAGCTCGTGCCTTGAGAAAAGGGCAGGCACGGATGAATCCTGCAAGCTACCAGGGGGAATTTTGAAAGGCAGCATTAAGTCGGACACAGTCCTTGCCCAGGGAGTCCAGAGACAGTCAGCTTTGTTCTCCCCCTGCCGTTTGTGTGTTTCCTCTTAGAGATGCCACAGGAGTAGAAATAGTCCTGTAGTCCCTGGAAACTCTGTGACTGGGTTGGCGTCGAGGGGGTTTGCTTAGTTTCTTGGGGGGCTGGTGACCCCCTCATCCTGACCGGGCAGCCCTGTGGCCTTTCTGGAAGGCTGTTCCGGCCCTTCTGTGCGGGACCTCGTCCTCCCCGTCACCGTGGGGAAGCTTCGTCCTCTCCCAGGAGCATGCGCCTCCCCAGCAACGCCCGGCCTCTCTGAGGCCCGTGGGTGTGTGTGTTGTGTGTGTGGGTGTGTGTGCGCGCGCGCCCGCGCTAGAAGATTTAAAGTTCCTCCTGTGGTGTCTGTTTCTCACTCTTGGCTCGTACCCTCTCTTTCCTTTTCCTAAACCCAACTTGCTCCAGTGGGAAAGTGGAGCCGGGATGGACGCTCGGCTTGAGAAGGCGCCTAGACGGAGCGGGTCTGTCTGCCGGCGCCGCTGGCGCAGGTGATGCTGCTCCCGGCAGGGTGTCCCTGCGCCGTGGGCGGGGGGGGGGGGGGGGGGGGGGGGGGGGGGGGGGGGGGGGGGG